>PVJH01001211.1:0-225507 GCA_004026705.1 Nesogale talazaci
TATGCAAATCTTTCATTATATTTTTCTATTAGATATAATGAGTTGTAATTCTTAATATTAATTTGTAGGAGTTCTTCATATTGTCCAAATACTTGATGATTAAATATCGGATATATATCTCTTCCTTGTGCAGCTTGTCATTTGCCTTTGTTTATAGTGTCATCATTACCTAAATATTTAATCTTAATAAATATTTCCATGTGAAGGCTCTTTTCCTTTCTTGTCTAGGAAATCTATTTCTAAACCCAGATCCTCAAGATATATTTCTTTCTCAAAGTCTTAAGGATTTTCTTTTGACATTTGTTTTATATCACTAGACATCTGTCTTTTTTGTGTGTGAAGAAATAATCTAAATTTATGTTCTTCTTATATAGATAATCGTGTACTTTCAGCATCACTTATTAACTAGTCCATCATTTTTCATCCATTTGTAATGCTACCTCTATTATAAATTATTTCAATATATGTGCAAGCTATTTCTCTATTATATTTCATTGCTTGATTTATCAAACTCCATTTATATAAATACCACAAGATAATAATTATTGAGACTTCAAATAAATCGTGATATCTGATAGAAGATGTCTTTTACATATTATTCCTCTTCAAATTCATCTAGAGTTTTTTCTCTACTGAAGATATTTTAGGATAAGTATTTAAAATTCTGAAAAACTAGGTTTTCATTGGAAAGACATCAATTCCTGAATTAATTTAAGGAACCATGTGTGCTTTATGATATCAAGTTAGTGCTTTCATCTATGACTATTTTATCTCACTTTTAATGTTTCTTTTGTCAATTCCAATTTATAGTGACACTATAGGACAGAAGAAAACTGCTTCATAGGGTTTCTGAGATTGAAATCTTTAAGGAGACAAAGTCATCTTTTTCCCACAGAGAATATGATGGATTTGAATTTCTGACCTTGCAGGTAGCAGTGCAATGCTTACCTGTTGTACCATACGTGGCCTTTGCCCCTGCTGTTAAATCAAAACCAAACTCACTGCTTCCAATCAATTATGACTCATAGTGACCTTATATGGCCCAGAGAAGAACGTCCCTGTTTGTTTTCAGTGCAGTAAATCCTTATGAGAAGAGAAAGTCCCATTTTTCTCTTATGGATATGCTGTGAGTTTGGCCATCAACCTTCTGGTTAGCAGCCCCATGTCTAATCCATTCAAGAGCTCCACTATTGCTCTTTTGGTACACTTGAGGTCAATTAAAACAAAAAAAGATAAAGATTCTCAAGGATATGAGTTGACATTGTGGCTGTACCAATATGTTCAAATACAGCAACAATGTGGGGGACAGTATTGGGCTGTGTAGTGTCTTATCTGTTGCACATAGATACTACATCAGTCAGAAAGGAGCTTTGGTGGCATAATGTGTTAAACTTTGGACTACTAATTGTGAGATTGGTTATTCAAAATCACCAACTCTTCTATAGGAGAGCAATGAGGGAGGCTTTTTGTACGATGATTTACAATCTTAGAACCACTTCAGCATTTCCTATGACTCTGTCTTAAAGATTCACACTGAGTCAGAATGACAGTATAAGATGATAATACAATAATTATCAACATTGTTAACTGTTCTATTGTATTGAGCATTATGTCCTTCTTCAGGGACTAGTGGCCCTGATAATATGTTCAAAGTACAAGATTTAAAGTCTTGCCATCCTCCTTTCAAGTACAGTAATTTGAGTGTACTTTGCCAAAGACCAATTTTCCACTCTTCTTTCAGTTTAATACTTTTGCTAAAATCATAGTGCAAAGGTATAGGTTTTTCTTTGATCTTCCAAAGATTATTTAAAATACCATGATTTAGATCAGGCACACCTTAACCATCAAAGTGACTTATTTTTTTTTCTTTTCACTACTTCAATGATATATTTGTAGTGGATCTGCCAATGTAATTATTTGATATCTTGACTGCTGCTACTGTGGGAATTGATCACAATGAACACAATTTAATATTCTGTAACTCCCATTATTCCAAATTCTCTGTATTTTATTACAATTCACACATTCAAGTATCTTTGCATGGTAAAAAAAAACAACAAACATTTTTTCTACTGTCCACTTCAAAAACTGTGTTAAATTTCTCACAGATCTCTTTTGAGGTTCTGTTGTAATCATTTTTAAATTATCTTCAGCAATTTTTTACTTACATGTGATAATGTTGGTTACATTTTTCCACATTATATTTTACCACCTTTCTTTGGAATGGGCAAAAATCTGTATCTCTTTCCATTAATTATACATATATTTGATTTATATATCTTATGATAATATATTATAGTTTATGATAATATATTACATCTTTTGTTATACTTCTTTCTAAATAGATTACTGTTTCAGGAGTGATAATGTGTTTACGAGTATTTGTTATTCTATTTTAAGTTACAATAGCTGTTGTTAGGTACCATCCAATTGGTTCCAACTCATAGCAAGCCTATTCACAGCAGAACAGGACTCTGTCCTGTCCTGCCTCATCCTCACACTTGTTCCTTAGGTTTAAGCTCATAGTGCTACCACCGTGTCAATCCCTCTCCTGGTGCGCCTTGCTCTTTTCCCTGCCTTCTATTTCCCCAAGCATGTGTCCCTCTTCAGGGATTACTTTCTCCTAACAACAGATCTAAAGGACATGAGACAAAAAGCTCACCCTCCTTGCTCTTGGTCTTATTTTTTTTAATTAAATACTTTTATTGGGGTCTCTGACAACTAATCATAAACCATACTTCATCCAGTGTGTCAAGCATATTTGCATATATGTTGCCTTCATCATTCTCAAAGCATTTTCGTTCCACTTGATCCTCTGATATCAACTTCCCTTTTCTTCCCCCTCCTTCCCCCACCCTCCTTCATGAACTCTTGGTTAGTTGTTATTTTAATATCTGACCTCCTCCTCTGTTGCCCTTCACCCACTTTTCCATTGTTTGCCCCTTGGACAGGGTTGGGGGCTTCTTGATCCTTGTGATCAATTCCCCCTTTTCTCCCCACCCTCCCCTAATCCACCTGGTATCTCTACTGCCATTGTTGACCCTAGGGGGTTTAATCTATCCTGAATTCCCTATGTTGCAGACCCTTGTCTGTAGCAGGGAGTATCTTCTGGTCTAATCTAATTCGTAAGGTAGAATTGAGGTCATGATAGTGGGTGTAAGGAGGCACCAAAGAATTAGAGGAAAGTTGTATGCTTCATCAGTGCTATACTGCACCCTGACTGGCTCATTTCTTTCCTGTGACCCTTCTGTGAAAGGATGTCCAATTGTCTATTAAAGGACATTGGGTCTTCACTCCATGACCTCCCCGCCTCCGTCACATTGGGCATGATTTTGTTCTGGCTCTTAGATGCCTGGTACCTGACACCACAGGGCTTCTTCCATGTGGGCTTTGTTGCTTCTCAGCTGGATGGTTGCTTGGTTATCTTCAAGTCTTTAAGACTCCAGACTCTGTATCTGTTCATAGTTGGACACCCTCAACTTACTTCACCACATTTGTTTAGGCATCTATTTTGTCTTCAGCAATTTTGTCGGGAAGGTAAGCATCACAGAATAGAAAACATTCGAGTCGAGATCCAATGTCAATCTGCAACCTTAATTCTTAACATATAGATATGAGTACATAGTTCTATTTCCCTCTCATTATATATATATGTGTGGGGGGGGTAAATATACACCTATATATATATATATATATATGTATGTATTTAGACCTCTATAAATGTCCTTTGCCTCCTGGTTCTTTCCTCTATCACCTTTTGCTTTCCTCTTTTCCTATCCTCATGTTCATTTTTCTTTGGAGTTTAGTAAATCTTCACCACTACATTGCCCTAGATCGACCTCCACTGGGCATCTTAGGTGCTTCTCGCCATTGATTTTAGTTAACTTGCTGCTCCCTTGTCTGTGGGCTGGTCAACTCCACCCCTTTTCTCCTACATTCTCCTGTATCCCCACGGAATATTTGGTTTCATTATTTTCATCTTAGAATTTGTTATCCTGCATATCTTATATCGATAGATATGCAGATACATCAATAAGAGCAAATGGAAAAGGCAAATAAAACAACAAAGAAAGTTAAGACAAACAAAACAATAACAGCAACAATAGCAAACAGCAGAAAGAGAAGCACTAGGAAAATTGGAAAAGCCTATAAAGAGTTCAAGGTCTTTTTGTTGGCATTCATGAGTGTTTTTCAGTGGAGTCTCATAGAGTACCAGAGTCTATCTCCAAAGTCTCCCTAGGTATTTCATCCCTTTGGTCCCCTTGTTGTTCTGTTGCTCTGCCCTTAGTGTTTCACCCAACAAGATATGCACAATTCCAGGTTGTGCACAATTCCCACATTGTGCCTCCACTGTCGTCCCCCGCAGCACTATAGTGGGGGGAAGTCGTGTCTTCTGGTGGGGACAACCTTATGTTCTTCTCTGTGCATTGCCTGCTCTGAACGGGTATATTATCCTTGGGGCTTTGTGGGCCAGGATGTTCTCCCCTCCCCCTCTCCATCGCTTTTCATTTTTCCCATGTGCTCTAATCAGATGTGCCCCTCTCACCCAGCTGTAGCTCCAGTACTATCCTCTGGAGTGCATTCTGCTGCAGAGGGTGGGGAGTGCATAGTAGGGATTGGTTCCCTACTATGTACATATACTACATAGTAGGGATTGGCTCCACAGACCTCTCTATTGGTTCTCTGGTACAAGATGGTATGCTGATGTTTTTATTTCTGGGTTTTCAGCTCCTATCCATTGGTCTGAATATCTGTTGTTTTATAAGTATCACATTGTTTTGACCACTGTGACTATATAACATGCTAAATTTAGACAGAGCAAGCCCTGCCATTTTGTCCTTCTTCTTGAGGAGTTCTCTGCTAATTCAGAACTTCCTCCTTCTCCATATGAAGTTGAAAATAAATTTTTCCAATTATTTGAGGAAGGATGATAGTATTTGTATCAGGATAGTATTAAACCTATATAGTGTCTTGGGAAGAATTGACATCTTTACTATATTGAGTCTTCCGATTCATGACCATGGGATATTCTTCCATTTGTTAAGGTTACTTTTGGATTCTTGCAATAGTATTTTGTAGTTTTCCTCATATAAACAGTTTCTTTCTTCAGTCATGTATATCCCTAGATATTTCAATTTGTGCTTGGCTATTATAAAGGGTGCTACCTTTTTAACTGTCTCTTTTGTGACCTTGTCTGACATGTATGATAGACTTCCGTTTATTGGTCTTGTCTCCTGCTATTCTATTACATTACTCCATTGGTTCCAACACTCCACATGTGGAGTTTTGGGCATTTTCATTACATATTCCCTAGACAAATACCTTTGATGTATTTTTGTTTTTATTTTTGTCTTGTGTTGTTAGCTAGGACCTGTGTCCTATATTAAATAAGAGTGGGGACAAAGAGCATCATTGCCTGGACCCCTTTTTCAGTGGAATTATTTTTGTCTTTTCTCAATTGATAACCATGTTGGGTGTTCTTTTTCATATATAGCTTGTGTAATATTGAGGAATTTCCCTTCATTCCTATCTTCCTGGGTGTCTTAAATAGGAATGGGTGCTGGATAGTGTTAAATGCTTTCTCTGCATCTATTAATATTGTCATGTGGTTCCTATCATTTTTCCTGTTATGTGGCGAATAATACTGGTGATCTTTCATATTTTGAACCATCCCTGCATCCCTGGTATGATTCCCACTTGTTCATGTTGAATTATTTGTTTCATATGCTTTTGTATTTTATTGGCCAGTATTTTGTTAAGGGTTTTTGCATCAATGTTCATTAGGGGTATTTTTCTATTGCTCTCAATTCTTGTGAGATCCTTGTCTGCTTTAGGTATCAGAGCTATATTAACTTCATAGAAAGAGTTTGGGAATTTTCCACCTTTTTCTATATTCTGGAAAAGTTTGTATAGGATTGGTATTGGTTCTTCCTTGAATACTTGCTAGAATTCTCCTGTGAAGCCATGTGGCCTGGGGGATTTTGTTGTTACTAGTCCCATGATAACCTTGTATATTTCTTCTATTGATATTGGTCTATTGAGATTTGTTATGTTCATCTGGCATATTTGAGGGAAGAATGAATTTTTCAAGTATTTGTCCATGTCTTCCAAGTTGTTGAATTTATTATTGCACAGTCCCTCATTACTATATAATTATCCTTTTGATTTCATTAAGTCTGGTAGTAAAGGCACCTGTTTCATCCCTCATTCTTGCTATTGAAATTTGTTCCTTCCTTTCTTTAGTTAGGCTTGCCAGGGGTCTATCAATTCTGTTAATACTTTCAAAGAAACAACTTTGAGCTGCATTAATTTCTCCTCCTAGTTTTCTTGGTTTTGCTCCTTTTCCTCAGCTCTGGTTGTTATTATTTCTTACCTTTTGCTATTAGTATGATTGTTCTGTTGACTCTCCTCTACTTGGGATAATTTTTGTGCCCACATATAAGCTGTAAGTCTCTCTTCCTTTTCCATGTGTGCATGCATTGCTATCAACCTTCCTTTGATGAATGCCTTTTTCTGTGTCTGAAAGGTTTGGGTATGTTATATGTTCATTTTCATTCATTTCTAGAAACTTCCTGATTTCATCTCTGATCTGGGCCAATAGCAACTACTTTTGTAATAGAGTGTTATTCATCCTCCAATTGGTTGCTCTTGCTTTCTTTATCATTCCTTTATTGATTTCTAGCATTTTGGCACAGTAGTTGTAGAGAGACATCTGTATTATCTCTATGTACTTTGATTTAGTCAAGCCCAACTTGTGTCCCAGCATGTGGTCTATCTTCACATTTGCTAGATGTAGACTTAAAAATAAGGTGACGTTTTTATAGATTTTGGTGGAAAACTCTGAAAATATCTATTAGATCAAGTCACCCAATTGTGCTCTCTCTATATGTAGCCTCCTTGCTGGCTTTCTTTTCCTATGGGATGTCTTTTTCAGTCATAGTGATATATATATATATCTAATATATATATAATATATATATATATATATATTACAATGATTGTTGAGCCTGTGGTTTCTTTTTTCATCTGTTGGAGTGTGTGATTTATGATTGCTCAGATATCTCATTTTGTGCATAAATATTTATTATTCTCACTGGTTCTTGGTCTACTATTCCCTTGAGCATTAAATAGTGCCCCTCCCTGTCTCTGGTTATGGATTTACCTTGAGATCAATTTAGTCAGAGATTAAAATCTCTATCCCTGCTTTTTTTTACATTGCCAATTGCTTGATATATTTTTTTCCAGGCTTTAATTCTCAACCTGGTTTTGTCTGCAAGCTTGAAATATGGCTCCTATAAGCAGCAGATGGATGGGTTGTGTTTTCTAAGCCAATCTGTTAGCATCTGCTTTTAATGCCTGCATTCAGTCCATTGATATTCAGTGTTAATACATCCATCTGTAGACTCCGTGAAGACATCTTGTACCTTTTGTGTTGAGTGTTTTCCTACCATCTAGCTTATCAGTTTGTGCTGTGTGTATATGGATGTGTGATTCATTCTTGCCTCCTTCCACTATTGAGCTAATGCTATCTTGGGGACTGCTTCCTTTGTTGCCCTCTGGGTGAAGTTGTTCTATGTGATGGTCTCTAATTTGTGCTCATTGAGTGCTGATCTGCCCAAACTGGGTTGACAAGGATCTTTTGTAGGACTAGGTTACATTTTACATATTCTTTGTGTTTTTCCTTGTCTGGGAAGACTCTTACTTCTCCATCTATCTTAATAGATGAGCTTATTCCCTCTAAGACAGATTTCTTTGTCATTTTGTCAGTCTGTAGGACTTTCACTATTCTTCTCCATCACCATGATTCAAATGCATCTATTCTTCAATGGTCTTCATCAGTCAATGTCTAATTTCCACATGCAAATGTTCCTGAGTCTTCAAAAACAGCACCCTTGAGTTTCAGTATTCTCAGGAGGCCTTTTTCAGTAAATGTACCCAGTGCAACACAGCTTTTGATCTATTTGTCACTGCTTCCATCAACATTGAGTGTGGATACAAGCGAGATGAGATTCTGTTTTGTTTTGTTTTTAAATCATATTATTGGGGTTTGTATAACTCTTATCATAATACATATATCCATCTATTGTGTCAAGCATATTTTTATATTTGCTGCCATCATCATTCTCAAAGTATTTTCTTTCTGTTTGAGTTCTGTGTATCAGCATTTCATTTTCCCTCCCTCCCCTTCCCCACCTCCCTCCCGTAGAAACCCTTGTTAATTTATAAATTATTATTTCCCATCTAACACTAACTGATATCTTCCTTCACCCACTGTACTGTTGTCCTCTCCCTGGGGGGGAGATTATAGGAAGATCATTATGATCAATACCCTGTTTTTCATCCCACCTTCCCTTTCCCCTCTTGCTATGGTGTCTCTCAATATTGTTCCTTAAGAATTATGTGTCCTGTATTTCCTGTGTCTCCAGCTCTTATCTGTAGCCATGCACATGCCCTGATCTAGCCAGATTTGTAAGGCAGAATTGGGGTCATAATAGTGAGGGCACAGAGGGGTGGGAACATTAAAAAAGCAGAGAAAAGTTGCATGTTTCATCAGTGCTATACAGTACAGTGATTGTTATTCCCCGCACCCCTTTTGTAAGGGATATCTTATTGTCTACAGATGGGCTTTGGGTCTCCACTCCACACTCTACCTCATTCACAGGGATATGTTTTTTTATCATAGCAAGGTGAAATTATTGACAATTCCTATTTTTTCTCTATTTGTCATAATGGTCAAGTTGGTCCAGCTATGAAAACTTGGGTCTTCCTTTCATTGAATTGGAATCCATACCAAAAGCTGCAAATGTTGGTCTTCATCAGTATGTTCCTCAAGTTATCAATTTCAGCAAGCAAGATTGTGTCAGCTGCACATCATTGGTTGTTCACGTCTTCCTTCAATCCTGATGACACATTCTGCTTCATAAAACGCAGCTTCTATTGTGATTTTCTCAGCATACAATTTGAATAAGTATGATGAGAGAATACAATAGTGACACACTCCTTCCTGATTTTAAGTCATGCTGTATTCCTTTATTCTGTTCAAACAATGACCTCTTTATCTATGTACACATATCTCAAGAGCACAATGAAGTGTACTGGAATTTCCATTCTTCTCAAGGCTATCCACAGTCTGTTAACATAGACACAGTTGAATGCCTTGGCATTGTAAATGTAACACAAGTAAACATTTCTGTTAATTCTCTATTTAAATACTATTGATTTTATATTGGTTCATGTATTCGAGTACTTAGTAAATCCAACTTTTCTAATATTTTCTGTTTATATTAAAGAGCTTTCAATATAGATGATGTGTCAGTTATACATCTGTTTAAATGTTTACTTTGCAATTTCAGTGCCTTTTATTTTCCTCCTTATTCTATTTCTTTTATCGGACTAGGTGCATTGTGAAATACAAAGGGGCTGAACTAGCATATTGCTTCTGTTGGAAGCTTGGTGTCAATATTTCTAAATTCTCATCATTAACCATGTATTTGACTATTGATATGTAATGAGGACTTCAAAAAGTACCTAAAAAAAAAAACACGGAATTAAACGCTAATGACCTCTGCCACTAACTTTTCAGAAGAATATATATGAATATATATAATTAAAATTACTTTCTCCTCCCATCAGGAGCTGGTGAGCAATAGGACACTATATTCTGTAAGCATTTGCAAATTTCAAATACTTCCCAAATGTGCAATTAAATAATAAGTGTTGTTTTGTGTCAAATACTTCTCTGAGCATAATATTTACATTGTTGATCTATGTGGTTACATGCATCAGAATTTCATTTTTCTTTATAAATAAATAATAAATACTTCTGTTTACACTTTCATCTGTTGATTGACATTTGAGTTGTTTCTACTTTTTACTATCATGAATAATGCTTCAATGAATACTGATATACAGGCATCTCGGCCACTGTCTCAACTATTTTGAATATATACACAAAAGTTGTATTTATGGGTCATGTACTACATCTCTATTAAGTTTCTGTTGAATCAGTCAAATCGACATATCAGCTGTGCCATCTTGCATTCCTATCACAATGTAAGAGTGTTTCCTACGTTTATTATATCAAGTGAGTATTTAAGTTCTATAACAAGGTTCCCCTCTCCTAAAAATACTGTAGAAGCAGAATTGGGTAGCATTCACATATGCCACCTCACTTTGTGGCATGATTGCAAGACCCTCTTAATGCATATTTTGTGTTTGGGAGCTTACTTTTTTCAAAATGCAAATTTTCCTGTCTGATCAAACATAGGCAAGACATTTTTTGCCAACTCAGGGTTGTTTCTTTTTAATTCACTACTCAGTTACTCACTTAGACTAACCAATAGGCATCACATGCGTAGACATACTGACCTGTTCAAAAGCACCAAGATTATATCAGGGAAGGGGAAAAAGACAAAGAATTATAGGCGTGGGTCACTGCGGAATTACTTCTTTTTAAATTAATTTTTTACCTGCTATTCAAAATCAGAGGTAGAAAAATTAGACCCATATTTTGGTTATTAGTATCAATTCATGATGACCTGTTTTATATTTATGGACAGCAGATGGATCTAGACTAAAAATAGGGAGTACAAGAGCATTGCAAACATCTGTTCTATCAACTCTGCAAAAGCATCACCAATCTTAGTTTAGAAACTGATGGACTCTGTTCAGCATTATAGCACCACTGAACTGTAGGTGGTACATGTGTATTAGCTGCCTTGAAAGGATATCAATCTGGATATTCCACAAGGAAAGCAATAATTCTACCAATGAACCATCACTGCCCACAAACCAAAATTGCCATCACCTCCCATAATCTAATGAACTAGTGTTTATTCTTTAAATCATCTAGTCTTGTGCCTGTTTTCCATAACACAGCCCAACAAATAAATATTTTCTCAGTGTCTTTCCTGGAGTTATTTGCAAGAGTGATTCAGAACATTGCATTGGATAGACCTTATGAGTGCTACGTTCTCAGATATGGTGCTCCACTATGATCTCAGGTTTTGAATTACATTAATTTATTCATTTATCACCCTAGACTTAAATATGAGAAGAATTCAGAGCCACATTAAATGATAAGACAAAAATGTAATGTAAAGATAGATAAAGATAGATGTAGATATTAATGAACTTCCAAGAGAAGCTGTATACATGAGTCCATGGTGGATATTTGGTTACAAACTGACCTGCCAATTATAAGGTCTGTAGCATGAATGCACCAGTCACTCTGCAACCTTGAAAAATTTTCCAGAATTGGAAGTGGAAAGGGGCAAGTCTTCTCTCTTTTCTTGGGTCACTATGAACTAAGCTTGATTAGATGGCAGCTGGTTTTTCTTTTAGATATGGGAGGCCAGGTAAAACATACAGAGAATATAAATTGGATACAATAGAGTCAGCTTGGAGACTAGTGGAGAATTTTTAAAAAGACACTTGATAAGGCACATATACAGAAGTTATAAAGGCACATTAGAGTTTGGAAAATGTAGGACTTTATAGAAATGTTCATACATATTTTGAAGACCTCATTTTTTTCTTCTCCAGGAATGTAGTAAATGTTTCACAACATGTCTTAATATATAAAAGTCAATGGATAATACATGCCAAGTGTTGCAGAGGTGAAGTTGATTCCAAGACTCTATAAGAAAATCTTTTACTTTTCTTCTAAGTGTTTCTGTGCGCGGGTGGAGAAACTATACCATGCTAGGACAAGCCTGGATCGTTTTAATTTTAATAAGGAGTTTGAACTCTCTCATACCAATTTGGGGTTTCAGAATACTTGAATCTCTATTTTTCATACCTAACTCACTACCAGTCAGTCAATTATAACTCAGAGCGACCCTAAAGGACTGAGTGGCACTTTCGTGGGTTTCCGTGGCTGCAAATCTTTCTGAGCGCAGACAGTCTCATCTCGGTCTTGTAGAGTCACACGAATAGCTGCGCTTGTGGCTAGCAGTCAATTTTAATCTACAACATGATCAGGGCTCCTTAGTTGCTGTATCGAAACTCAAACCAAAATCACTGCCATGGAATCAGTGCTAGATTATGAGACCTCCATGGTGTGTGTCTGGGACTGCAATTGCTCAGGGGAGTAAAAGCCCACTCTTTCTCCTTGGGAGTTCCTGGTGGATTTGAATTGCACACCATAGAGATTGCAGGCCAATGCATAACCTCAATGCCACCTATTTCTGGCTCTTTTTTTTAAGAAAAATAAAAAATTGGAACTGCCCGCTAATCGGTTCCTTAAAAGGGTGAAATGATATTTGGGGAAAATTTCAAATTCATGTAATATGCACTTTTTTGAATATAGTTGGTTCAGAGGACATTAAGTTAATAATAACTTAACCTAAAGTTTTAGTACCACATGAACTATTTTAAATAAAGCCAGTACATACTTTCTCTATCTCAGTGTAGCTAACACTACTTTAAAGTATACTGTTTTTTTTGTTTGTTTTGCATTGTTTTTCATTGGCAAACAGAGTGGAAAGGAGTGCAGAATATGTTCTACATCTCAAAAACTAGAGCTGCTACAGAACACCTAGTGTCATTTTTGAAACCAAATATAGGCAGAAAGAAATCTAACATTTGGTGCATCAATATATGTGCTTGAAGATCATTTTGTCCTGGGAGATGATTGATAAATCTCTCTGCCACAAATTAACAAGGAGCTTTGGAAAGGGAGCCAAAGGCAACTAAAAACAAACAAACAAAAAATTAAACCCAGAAATGGCTTGGAGGCTCACACTAATATCTAATTTAAATCTAAAACAATTATTTCTTACATCAATGCCCGTAGGAAGGGAACACACAAGATATGGGTGCCATAGAAAAATATGGTGAAGAAATAATATGATGCCCGACTAGCAGATAAAATAGCATCTGGATCTTGAAGCCTTGTCTCCAAGCAAGCAGCCATTTAAGTGAGATGCCAACTAAGTCCACATTGAAGAAACACGCCATCATCAGTCATTGAAGGATGGTAAATTCTATGATCCGAAGTTGAAAGAGGGAGTAGTATTAGAACCTACGTTATGAGAATCCAGTTGCAGAAGGCTATGGATGTGAGTGGGACACCAAGGTACATCTATGGGGGCTACACAGGAAATTGCTCTACTCTGTTTCATATACGTAAACACCAATAAATAAATAAAATAAAATTGGTTGTCAAGAAGTCAATGCTGACTTGTAATGACCCCCTGTGGATTTCTGGTTCCTGTAACTGTTTTTTTTCTTTTTTTTTTTTGACATCACTGCCTCTGGTGGCCGTGGGAACCACCCAGGGCTGCTCCTGAGAGCCGCCACTGGATTTGAACCGCCCAACCCGCAGACCGCAGTCCCACACTCAACCACTTACACCACCGGGTTCAGCCCTTCCTGTAACTGTTTGTAGGAGGAGAAAGCCTAGTCTTTCTCCCACAAGCATGGTGGTTTCGAGATACTAAAACCAGATGCCAATCACAGCTCAAGTCATAACCTTTACACTACCCAGGCTCCTCACATGTATGCACAGCTATGTCAGTCTGAGGAGACTAGACAAACAGATTCATAGACCCTCATATATGAATAAGAAAGGGCTTGATACACAAGAGCAATTGAATATTGAGAAAACATCCCTGCCCAGTCCAGATCAAGTCCATAAGTCCAATATGTCCAATGGCCGATCGGTTTGATATGTCTGATGCCAACCTGTACATTTCTCTTCAGACTCACGAAACATATGCAATGACACTGGCTGCAAGAAGATCACAGGGTAGGAGGTGGAAGGCTTTGTGGCTGCAGTGGCAGTGAAAGCATCTCAGAGCTGGCAGGGGTCTCCAGGTGGATCCTTCAGCTCCAGGGCTCTAGCGTACTTCCATGGATCTTCCCAACAATCATTTCTCACAGGGTGTGGCAGTCACCTAATCTGGTGTCAATTTTGAGGGTTAAGAGTGTAGGGGTGGAGTCTAGCCTGTCAATCTGGAGATAGCCAATGAGACCTCTCTGTGGGCATAGAATTCTAGGAAATGTGGTAAATTCTTCTTGGAGGTGGAAACACTATCTTTCTTGGTTTACCTCCTTGGAGACTTTATACTGACAACACTTGCTGCCTGCAAGACTCAACTGAAAAGGCTTTTTTCTTGCAAGACATTCCTGAGGAGAAACTACATAGATCTACCCTGATGCAAAAAGAAAGCTGGACCTAGAGAAGCCACATGGAGATTCCTTCCAGCACTGTGATGCTTACAATACCGCTGAATCCGAAGACTTTCTACCCACTGGCTTGTGTTTCTGTATTTGGCGTCATTGCATGTGTTGTTTTTTTTTTTGAGTCTGAAGGACTTTGTAGATTGTGGCCAGACATATGGACTAAGATCAGACTTATGAACTTGATCTGAACTAGAATGGGGTGTTTTCTTAATGTACAATTACCCTTTATATAAAACACTCTGCCATATACATATGCTTGCTTATGAATTTGTTTCTCTGGTCTACCCAGACTAACACACAGGGAATGTGTTTGTGTCCCACCTTTGGTGAGCTATTTATCTCCTTAGCACCTCCAAATGTGTTCATAAATCTGCGACCTGACTGATGGGCTAAACTCCTTGCTTCACTCTTAAATCTCAAATTGACAACCGACTACGTAACTACCACAACAGCCCTCAGATAATGTAGTGCCAAGGTAGAATATAGCAATACAGTATCACTCTGAAGAGTCAATCAGAAAACCCATTACTTCTTAGATCTGTGATGTGGAGCCCTTTAAGATCTCTTGCAAGTGCACAAAGTATTTCTCTTTCCCTACAGCCCTACCTTAGTTTAAATGATTTACTACACAATTCTCATGCTTCATAATTTTCTTATTTCCTCTTTTATTTAACTACACTTTCAGATATTGTAATTTAATGGTAAACATGTCTTTTTTATTATCATTACTTGCTTACTACAGATAGATTTTCCAGTTTATATGGGCTCCTGAATCATTCTAAACCATTAGCATATTTTGTTTAATAAATTTCACCTTAGGGAGTTATCTATTGGTCTATGAAAGATATTTTGGATCACAACCCAATGTATAACCACTCTGCTACTAGGGCTTGATATATTTCTACCAGATTATAAACTTAGAAATCAAAATTTTGACAGGTACTTAGAAGCCAAATACACTTGTTGGATAGCTACTGAGTAGGTAGACCCCTACTCCAATGGGACATCTGTGAACCCAAATCTTCTTGAATAGTTTTGTACCATGGCAAAATAATCAGTTTTGCATCACTTAAGAACTTAAACATTTGAAAGACACAGAAAAATGAGAACTGACTTGTAAAAGAAAGTTTAGATCATTAAATATAAAGTGTATCACACTGATATTAATGTGAATCATTGTGTTTATAAATGATATTATAATGGAAAAGCTCTTCCTCCACTGAAAGTTCCCTGTAGGGAATTTGCAAGTCTTTGTTCTGTCACACACAAAGAGGACCTGTATGGTATTTCTTTAAATTTGAACATGTCAACACCAAATGAAGTTACAGGAACTAAAGTTTAGTGAAATATTCACCCAGTAGCTGAAACATTAATTATTTCTAATGTAACTAATTTTTAAATAAATTATTTTATTTGGGACTCATATAACTCCCATCACAATCAATACATACCTTGATTGTATGCATACCATATTTGCACACCTGTTGCCATCATCACCCTGGAAACATCCTCCCTCCACTTAGGCCCCTGGTACCAGCTCCCCATATTTCCCCTCCCTCCTCACACCTCCTCCCCCATGAACCCTTACTCATTTACACATTGTTATTACTTTTTCATATTGTACTCTGTCCGATGTGTCACCTCACCCACTTCCCCGCTGTTCATACTCCAGAGAGGTTATATGTAGATCCCTGCAATTAGTTCCCCCCTTCCATTTCCCCCTCTCTTCACCCTCCCAGTATCACGACACCCACCCCTGGTCCTGAAGGTATCACCTATCCCAAATCCCCCATGTTTCCAGCTCCAGTGTACATGCCCTGGTACAGCAGAATTTGTAAGGTAAACTTGAGATCATGATAGTGGGTGAGAGGAAGCATTTGAGAGCTAGAGAAAAATTGCATACCTCATTGTTGCCACACTGTACCTTGACTGGCTCCTCTCCTCCCTGCAACCACTCCAGATATTGATAGGCTTTGGGTCCCCCCTCAGTACTCCCCCTCATTTATAATGATACAAATTTTAGTTCAATGATGCCTGACACTGGATCCCATAGACACCTCATGATCACACAGGCTGGTGTGCTTCTTCCATGTGGGCTTTGTTGTTTCTGAACTGGATGACCACATGTTTGTTTTTAAGCCTTTAAGACCCCAGGCGCTATATCTTTTGATAGCCGGGCACCACCTGCTTTCTTAACCACCTTTGTTTATGCGCACATTTGTTTTCAGTTATTGTGTCGGGAAAGTGAGCATCATGGAATGCCAATTTAATAGAACAAAGTGTTCTTACACTGAGAAAGTACTTGAGGGGAGGTCCAATGCCCATCTGCTGTCCTAAAACTAACCCTATAAGTATATGCACATTGATCAACTTCCCCATTGTCCTATATAAATATATTTACCTATGCACGTGCCTGTATTTAGATCTCTACAAATGCCCTCTATCGCCCAGTTCTTTCCTCTATTTTCTTCCACCTTCCTCTTGTCCCACTATTGTGCTCGGCTTTTTAACTCAGCATTAGGTAATGCACGCTTATTCTGCATCTCTTCTTCTACCTCTTCTGAGATTTTCATCATTAGTTACTTTCAAATGTGCAGTTTTTCTTTTCATCGAGCATATGTATATTTCCAAGGGATATGCAAAATAGGACAGTTTCAATGTATTATTAAATAAGTTCAAAATCATTTAATGTAAAATCATGGTAAGACAAGAGGAACTGAGTGCCAAATTATGGTAATGGCTGTGGTTGGGTGGAAGTATAAACTTGACGCTATCTCTCTGTGTGTTCCCAAAGTCAGTGAAAAACTGTACTGTCACCAATACATAAAACACCTGTGATAGCCAAACCAGCAATATGTCTATTCCAATGCTTGTTATTTCCTTTCGGTGGATATTCCATGTTCTCCCAGACACAAACTTCCTACTTCATCACCCATTGGGTGACAGGCCCATTTGTTATCAGTGACCTTAATGAACATCTAGTCTATGTCAGACATTTTCTGCTTAAGGAACTATAAGACCCACAGAGGAGTAGCAAAGGACCTTTTTTCCCCTTTCTGTCAGAGAATGTAAAAGAGTTTACTACTGTAGTTTATTTTAAAAATTAGTAGAAACATTATCTTCTTTTCTTCGAAAGCATCATGAAATCAAGTTGTATAACTTAATATGATTGGTTAGTTTGTAGTTCAATACAATATAATTGGCTGATACCAAGAATGAACATTTTAAATGACAAATAAGACAATTTTGTACTTAGACAGCTTGGAATCATTTTCACTTACTAGCTGTGCTACCCTGTGTGTTTAAATGCCTTCATCAAAAATTGGCAACAGCTATAGTTCCTGCCCTAAGGTTGTTTTGAAGATTAAAAGAGACAGTGCTTATAAAGTGCTTAACATAGTGTCTCCAACATCATAATGTCAACTTTATTATTTTTATTATTATCATCCCAAAGTTATTTTTGTACAATCACCCAGGGGCATTTTAAGCTTGTTCTATGATATGTCAGCTATGTTTTGGTTCAGGGAATATTATTCAATGTATAATAGTTGTAAATAAAAATCCATTCCAGGAAAATATTTATAAAGTGGAAAACATGATACTAATATTTCACAATTGCTAATGTAATAACAACACAGACAACACAGTGGAGCTCAGGCAGGCCATAATATGACATTCATAAACGCTGCAGACTTTCTGGGTCAAAAGAATCAAAATTGTAGTTTTAAGCTCCTGGGTAAGTAAATCTGAAATAAAAAAATAGAAAAAATCTGCAACCTTCTTGCAAACATACTTCAAACAAGACAGACATTACATGATACCAGAATTAATGCATTTCCTAAAGTGTGATTACATAAAACAAGAAAGGACGATTCTAGAAAGATGTCATTATTCTGTTATATCCAAATCCTTAACTTCTCCAAACAATACCAAACTGGCATTTAAGCCCTTGTTGAATAAAATTTAGTCCCGTTGGATGAAAAAAATCCAGCTAAATTCTGATAACTCTTTTATAGAATTATCTTTTCTTATATATATTTTAGTAAGATATTTTAGAAACTTTTTGAAGTGTTCAGAGTGGGAGGAAGATATTACTCAGTTGATAGCTTTAGATTAAGTCTCT
Source organism: Nesogale talazaci (assembly GCA_004026705.1). Taxonomy (NCBI): domain Eukaryota; kingdom Metazoa; phylum Chordata; class Mammalia; order Afrosoricida; family Tenrecidae; genus Nesogale; species Nesogale talazaci. Next base: position 18,311 of record PVJH01001211.1, read on the forward strand.
AGATGAAACAGGAAAGAATATCTCAATTTATTATATTTAAAAAAACACAAAAACTTACTTGATAGAGGAATATAAAGAAGACCAAGTTTGTCTAATAGCAGCATTATTCCATGACCCTGACGAGGGATTTGCCATTTATTATGTTAACGAGTACCAATTGATGATGGGGATCGATATAAATATACCTCTATCTAGGCAAATCTAACAATAGGAAATTTGATCATGCCATGTTTATAGGGAGAAGAACATGTTAGGAAAAGCGACAGAGTAATAAGAGAGGTAATTTGATTTGATGAACTCTAAATGACTTAGGAGACTGCACATGGCATTTTGATAAGTGGTCAGAGCTAGATTTGTAGAGACAAAGATCAAACTCCATACTTTTGGCTGCTTCTGTTATTTTCTTTCCCTTATACCATCAAAAGATATTTTCAGTGTCTACAAAAGATATTTCTTAACAAAATGAAGATGAATATATTAAATAATGTGTACTGCTCTTTGTAAGCTAAGACATGTCAACTTTAATATGTCAATCTTCTTTATGTAGGAGAGAAGGTAGACCTATTTTATCTTTGTTCTTTATAAACAAATTAGAATTTGTGTGATTACCGATAGCTAGCAAGAGAAAAATAATATAAATTGCAGTGCTTTGTCCTTTAAGAAACAAGATTAGATGATAACTGAATAACAATGCAAAAAGAGACAAAATTGAACATTCTCAAATTTCTAATCTCATAATCAAATATTTCAACTAGTTTTTTTAAAAGGCTCATCTTTAAAGAAAATATATTATAAAACTGCTTATATAATTAAAATATTTAATGATGCTCATCTGCTTCCAAGACCCAACCCAAAACCCTTGTAATAATCTAAATTTATGTACCTTGTTCATCTTACCTCTTATCCTTTTCCTAATCAGAGAGGCTATTGAAGGCAATTTATTTAACATATTTTCTTAAAATATTATTGCCCATATTCAGATTTTTGTTTTGGCCAGTAGGTTGTTTGTATTTGTCTGTTTTATGTCCAGAATGCCCTCAGCTTCCTTCATGATTAACCCAAATTACCTTTTTCACCTTTACAGCTTCTCCTGTCTTCTCTTCCCATGAGACTACTTCCTTCTTTAATTTTTACCAACATTTATTGAGATGTGCATTAGTAGGAAAGGAGCCATCTGATGCTGCTTGGAACTGCTGAACTGCTAACCACGGTGTCCGGGGTACAGATTTGTAGCTATTCCTTTAAAGAAAGCTGAGGCTATTTCCTTAAAGATTGACAGCTTTAGAACTGAGTCCCAGTGGCACAGTGGTTATGTGCAGGACTGCAACACACAGGGTTGACAGTTCAAATCCAGCAGCAGCTCTCCAGGAGCAAGGATGGGCTTCCTACTCCCACCAGGGCAGTGATATGAAAGAGAAAAAAAAGAGAGAGATTGACAACTTTAGAAACACTATGAATGGTTTCTGTGAATTGGAATCCACTTATTACCTGTGGGTTTGGTTTGGTTTTTGGTGTGCAAAGTAGACTCAATTTTTCTGCAGGTTAGAATTCTGTTGATGAAAGGAATGTTGTCAATTTTTATCTCTATGTATACTACTTGAAGGACATTCTACTGGAAACAGTCCCTTAAAAGCCTATGGAATCCAAAAATTAACTATGTATGAGCATTCTTTTCTTTAGTGTAAGTCTTATTGTAGAAAACAAACAAAAATGTTACGGTTCATTAGAAGATTAAAATACATAGTTAAAAATCCAAATGTCCACATGTATTTATAAAGTCTTTAATGAAAGATAGTTATGTATGAGAAGCCAAGGTAGACCTTGCTTGGGAGAAGAAAAAAAGTCTTCCAACCATCTAAATTGTAATTTATACCTATGGTATTGTATAAAGTTGCTGACTCTTTTAAATGATATGAAGAGAATGAGGTTTGTTAACCTACATATTGTTTTTGTATTAAATGCTGTTGAGTCAATTGGTGCTGAGCTCTTTTGCTTGCCCTCTGTATTCAGCTGAGTCGATTCTGACTCGTTGAATGGCATGCATGCTGTTCTATAACGTAGTGAAACGGAGTCCCATCAGGTTTTCATGATTGCAATCTTTAACAGAAGAAGAGAGGCAGGCTGCTCGGTGTGACACTTGAGTGGGTTGAAGTGACTAGCTTTTCTCTATTGCTGAGAGAAAAGGTTTTGTACTACCCAAAAACCTACCTTCAAAGTGTTGTCCTTATATACTGCTGAGTGAACTTCAACTCCTGGCTACACATTAGGGGAGTAAGACAGCCCGATATGGTTCCTGTGATGAAATCTTTGTAGATGCGGAGTGTAAAGTCTTTGCTCCCCAGGAGTAGTCACTAGTTGGTCCAAAATACAAACTTTTGCGTTGAGAGTCAAGCAATTTGTCATTGCATCATCAGGGCTTCTTACCCACAAAATGATAGAAATGAAATTGTTTTCTCTAGAATGGAACAGGTTGAAGTGACAGTAGGGGCATATTAAGAGCACAGGAAAACAATAATTCAGGCAGTCCTCTGGTTAGGAAAATCTGATATTTTGCACAATCCCCATTTTTCCTTTAATGCAGGGCTTTGAAATGGCTTCCTTAAGGCTTAAAAATAAAACAGAAGCAAAAGAGAATTGTTATAATTTAGATGATTTCTAACAGTAACTGGAATGAGAAAATTACAAAGACAAAAAATATTTGGTCTCATTCAATATTTGTCTATTTGTGATGGACTTATTTTACTCAGTACAGTGTCCTATATGCTTATCCATATAATAAAGTGTTTCTCAGATTCATAGTTATTCTTTGAATGTGGAATGGTACTTCATTATCATATCCGTACCAATATTTGTTTTTCCATTCTTCTGCTGATAGTAATTTAGGATGGTTGAAACTTTTTGCTGTTATGAACATTAATTTAAGGAAATTAGATGCATATAGAGAGAGTCTTCTCCACTCATTTTTTCTAAATGTCAGGACTTTTTTATCATATGGTATTCCTAACTTTTGAGGAAAGAAAATTTTCACATTATTTTTACCATTTTACTGTCCCAGCAACATCATATGAGGATTCTCATCTATTCACCCCCTAATAGCAACTTGAATTTTGCTTATTCAGAACCTATACATAGACCAAGAGGTAGTTCAAAATAGAGAAATAGATGTGTGGTTAATAATCATAAAAGGTTTGCATCTGGGTCATATAATTTTAATATATTTATACAGTCTTTATGCAGACAAAATATCTGAACAGCTGAACTATCTGAAGATTAGAGTACGAGTGTCAAGATTCAATAGCAATTTGCAATAAGCAGATGGTTGAAGCTTTATGGCTGAAAGCCAAAAGAACTTGAATCACTTACTGGTGAACATTAAAGACCACAGCCTTCAGTATAATTACACCTCAACCTATAGGAAATGAAAATCCTCACAACCAGACTAATAAGCAATACAATAATAAACAGAAAAAAGCTTGAAGTTCTCAAGGATTTCATTTTACCTGTGTCTATAATCAATGTTGAAGAAAGCAGGAGTCAAGAAGGTAAACAATACATTGGATTGGGCAAATCTACTGTAAAAGCTTTGTGTTAAAAAGAAAAGGTATTACTTTAGGTCTGAGATGTGCATGACCCAGGCCAGGACATTTTTGGTCACCTCACAGGTGTGTTAAAGCTCTAAAATGTATGAGAGAATTGATGTATTTCCATTATGGTCATAAATATTATATATACAGACTATGAACAGCCAGAAAAACAAATTAAGTATGTTTTGAAAGCTGTTTAGCCAAAATACTCTTTAGATTTGAGCATGGCAAGAATTTATCTCGCATGTTTTGGACACATTATTAGAAGGAATTAGAACATAACAATAAAAGGTCAGAGAAAGGAGAAAAGTTCTCAAAATAATGGACTGGCACAAGATAGCAATATGGCATCAAACATGACAAGGATTATGAGATGGAAGCAGGAGCAGTTGATATTTCATTATGCTGTATACAAAGTCAATATGAGTTAAACTACTTTCAAATGAAACTGACATATACATATACATAAGAGGGGATAACAAAAAAGGAAGTTCTCCAAAGCTACATGTATATATATGTGTGTGTATGTATGTATGTATGTATGTATGTATATCCAAAAAAACCAACTGTATCACCTTCAAAGTGTTCTCCATTGTACATAATACATTTGTCAGATCTGCTATTCCATTCTTGGAAACATTGTTGAAACCATTGTTTGAAACATTGTTGAAACCATTGTTCAAAACATTGTTCAAGCCATCCATTTGGATGGCTGACACTACCTCCCTCATTTTATTCTTCACCTCCTCTAGGTCATCAAAACACTGTCTATTCATGCCCCTCTGCATTTGCAGAAACAAAAAGTTGCCTGGAGCAAACTAGGTGAGAGGTGCATGGGGCAAGAGAGGCAAGCTGTGCTTTGTCCAAAACTGGTACACTGAGATAGCTGTGTGTCTGGGTACATTGTCATGGTGTAAAGAAACAGCCCTTCCATCTGATACAAATTAGACCATTTTATTGCAGACTTTTATGACATATTTTCAGAACCTCTAAATAGAAAGCTTTATTAACAGTCTGACATGGTGGAACAAACTACAAATGTACTACAAATCAGTGTTTTTTGTCTTTTCCAGAAGTTGATAGACATCTGGAATGTGTTTTGTCATCAATTGGCATCTCTCTTCTTTTGAAATGAGGAAACCACTCACATACTTGAGTTTTTCCCATAGCACTGCCCTTGGAAGCTCTGTTCAATTTCACAACAGTTTTTGCAGCATATTTTCCCCAAGGAGGAAACAAAATTTCCCAGCTATACACTGTTCTCTTAAATTTGTCATCACAAAAAAATGAGGCACCAACAAAACAGTTTTTACAAAAAATCTCACTGTAACCTGAGTGATTCTTCCCAGGAGACAGCACTGGGTGTCCTAATCAGAGCAGGTTGTTTAATGCTCCTCCAGCAGGAGAAAATGAAGACTACAAAAGTTCTGTCCACAGAGAGCATTTTTCTGTTTCATTTTGGGTATATTGAACATCACCAACCCACTGCCATTGACTTCAATGTGACTCCAGAGATGAAGTAAAACTCTCTTTTTAAATAACTACTGAAGCAAACAGCTATTTCATTTTTCTCCTGTGGAAGTACAGGTGGGTTTGAACCATCAATCTTAGGGTCTACAGTTCGCTATGTAGCCCACCAGGGCACAGTGTTTTATTTTTCATCAGTTTCCTTAACTAATAGCTACAGTTTTGCCTGTGTAGTATTAATATATTTATAATTTTAATAATAAAATGTGTCCACTTAAATATTTAATAAATTTAAGTTGAAAAGCTAAACTTTTGATTTTCTCAATATCACAGTCTTTGGTAGCAATTCTAACAGTCAAATACAAAAGGAAATACACAAGTGGTGTCATTAGTGACAAAAGATGGATCTTAGCACAAAGCAAGAAATGCTAGAAAATATTTACTTGTGGTTTATTGACTATGCAAAGGCGCTCACAATGTGATTATAACCAACCATGGATAGTCTTTTGAAGCATTGGAATGTCAGAAGAGTGTGCCCATGTGAAACCTGTGTCATCAGAACAAGGGAATACTGCATGGTTTCAAATGAGGAAATGTACGTGAAGATTGTGTCCTCTCGGCTGGGCCCCAGTGGCACAGTAGTTGAGTGTGGGACTGCAGTCCATGGGTTTGGTGGTTCAAATCCAGCAGCAAGGCTGGGCCTCCCACTCCCACCAGAGGGTAATGATGCCAAAAAAAAAAAAAAAAGATTGTATCCTGTCATCATACTTATTTAAACTGTATGCTGATCACATAATCAGAAGAGTTAGAGTTAATGAGAAAGAATGAGTCATCAGGTTTGGAGGAAGATTATTAACTACCTTCAAAATGAAAATGAGATCATATTGCTTGGTGCAGAGGATATTCACTTGCTGATGAAGATCAAGCATCACTGCCTTCAGTATAGATTATAATTCAACATAAAGATAGCCTCATTAGTGGACCAGTAGGTGACCTCATAATGAACAGAAGACACTGACGTTGTCAAGGATCCATAATCAGTGTTGATGGAAGCAGCAGTCAGGAGAGCAAATGATGCCGGGCATTGCGTAATTCTGCTGCACACTATCTTTAAAGTTTGGAGAGCAGGACTGCTCCTTTACGGGTTGAGGTGCACTTGTCCCAAGCTATGGTATCTTTAATCACCTTGTAAACTAGGCATATGTAAACTAGCCATTGAATACAATAGACCAGGGAATAATTGATGCCTTTGTGCTATGGTGTTGGTGAAAAGGAATGAACACACCACAGAGTCACAAAAAAACAACAAAATTTGTTTTTTGTTAAAGTACGGCCAGAATGCTTCTTAGAGAGAAGGATGGTGAAACTTTGTGTCATATACTTGGGACAAGTTTTTAGAAGACAATAGTCCCTGGAAAAGGACTTCCAGTGTGGTACAGTAGAGGGGCGTTAAAAGGAGGAGGACCCCATACAAGTTAGATTGAAACAGTGGGTATAACAATTGGCCTGCACATAATACAAGTTAGCAGGATGGTGCTGAACCACACAGTGTTTCATCTGCTGCATGTAAGGGATGCTTTTAGTCAGAACTGACTTGATAGCACCTCTAATAAATGCCACCATTGTTATTTATTTTAACTTATAGTTAATAGCATCAGGTTGTGACATCTCTGTAACTAATCTTATGTAAAAGGAGGGTTTGCTACTTGATTTTTAAATGAGCAAATATCTGGGAAGGCTGGAGACTCAGACTTGGAAACTATATGGGCAGAAACAAAGTCCACATTTAACCTAATTGCTTCTGAGTCAAATTCCCCTCATGGTGATCTCATATGTGTCTGAGGAAAACTGAGTCATAGAGTTTCAATGGCTAAATTTTTGGCAGTAAATCTCTCCTTTCTCATATCAGTTACTTCTGAGTGTGCTGGAAACTTTAATCTTTTGGTAGGCCGATAAACATGAGTATGACCAGAAGACTCCAAAGCTCACAATTCTGTACGACTAATACCTTGCTATTAAGTGCTACTTTTGAATCACGGTGGCCAAAAACATAACACCCTGTCCTACCCCATCCTCACAATTATTTTTATGCATAACCCATCTTTTTAACGGGCCAATCCATTTTGTTGAGAGATCTTCTTCCTTGTGACCCTTCTACTTTAGCTACTGCTTCATTTAGCGCAGTCTGATACAGAATAATGCTTGTGCTATTTAGAATCTGTTCTATTATTGATAGAGTTTTATTAATAATCTTCTTATTAAGAATATGCATGCACACAAGTATGTGTTTATGTGCATAGATAGATCGATGACAGAAAGATAAAATATACTATCCAATCCATATATCACCGTCAACATTATGACTTTTAGTCATTCTTGGGACAACCAGTAGGTATTTTCATAAAGTTCTGAGTAAAGAGATCACCCATGGTATATATAATCTCACTGGGCAAAAGTAGAGAAAATAGAGTTTATTAATCATATATTTAAAACAATTAGAGATTTGGGATCTAGCATACCTGTAAAAAGACATCTTGGGTGAAGACACGGAGAGTAAAGATAGAAGACACCAAAAACAAAATTTACACATCAAAAGAAGCCTACTTTGGAGGCACTTCAAGATGTGCTTAGGTAAGCAGCCCATCTAGGACACTCTGATGAACCCTGTGTCCAAGAGGTCAATGGCAAGAATTTTGGTGAGTGGAAAAATTTACAGGAAGACCCAAGAGTCCCTCCCTGTCCACGATGTGGCTCTACTCTGCATTTGCTTTCTTCCAAAACCCCAGCTATCTGGGTCATATACCAAGGATTTCCCACCAAGTGTATGTATGACTTTTGTGCACCTTGGTTGCCACCATGAGGGCCCCTTTACGCTTGCCTGGCTGTCACACCAGAAACTTGACAATTGTCACATTGAGCTTCCCCAAGCCACGGCCTGACCACCATATAGCAACTGTCCACTTGTGATTCCCACTCTGGCAATCTGCGCTCTCCTCTCACACTTCCCCACTCTTCATGAGGCTAGACAACCGATTCCACTGACAAATTCTGTACACACCCAACAGCCACCCAGCGCTCCAGGACCTGAACTGTAGCAAGTTTGATCACCTGTTGCTACAGAACCACCCAGCATCAGTACCTAGGACACCTCCATCCCTGCACAATCTCATCTTTCATGTCAATGGGCATGGTGCTCACCAATTCCAGGCCTCAGTTCATCACAGCCCAGTCTCTCCCTGTCTACACAGAATGGTACCTTCACCGCCAGACCACCATTTCCCCGGCAATGCAGCTCCCAGCAGCCCCCACAACTCCCAGAATACTACTTCCCTCATAGTCATGGAGAGTAATGGCCTGGATCTCTGCAAGCCTGAATGGAAAACTCCCAGACCCTGGAGGCTTGGATATTCACTGCCTGGTTGTCTCCCAGTTCATGGAGTATCACTGCCATAGCCCATCTTAGCCCATGTAAGCAGAAACATGGAGAGTACATCCCTGGTCCAGAAGACAGCCTTCCCCCAAATCTAGCCTAGTTCCAGAAACAAGGGAACCAGTGACCCAGTTCTGGGAGCTCCCTAGCTCATGAGAAACACCACCGTTTAGACTACAATGTGCCCACTACCTGCTCCTCACTTATAGCCCTATCACTGGACCGGGAGCTGTCCACCAGTCATACTGATCTCCCTAAAGCTGTCCCCACTGGTGTGTGCAACCTCCACCCTGTGCAGCCTCTTCCTCCTGGCAACTGCACCAGTGGCAATGGGGTTGTCACTCAGCAAACCCCTCCCATGCCAGTGAGACCTCCCCCCACCATTGTCCTCTATGGGTACCAATAAATTAAAATTTAAAAAATATTTAACAAAAATACAAAAGAGAAAACCACTGGAAATCAGGACCTGACAACCCAAACCAACTCGGACCAGGAGAATACACACAGTCACCAGGCTCACTTCTGTTTCCCAGGTCCCTCATCGCTGTTAACCGCTGAGTCACAACACATGCCTCCACAGCAGGCTGAGCCACCTCCATAGTAGGTCACAGACAGCCCTTCACAACATCATTGCAGGTCACACAGAGAACAAGCTCAGGGCTCCTTGAACTACCAGAAATTAGGCGCCCAGCTCTTTCAAATCGTCACACAAGCAACAGCATACCACATCATTCCCAACAAGAAAACAAGAAATACACACCACAATGGCAAAGCTAATAATATCCATAGAAGAATCTGACATGGATATACCACTTTTTTTTTTTTCAGAAAGCCACTTGGAGTAATACAGGATATGAGGGAAGTTATGCAGAATAAGGATGAAGCCCAATAGAGGAAGTGAAGTCCATGACAGAGGATGAAGTTCATGAACCAAAGGAAAATACAGGAACTAACAGAAGAAGTAGCAGAAGCTGCACACAAGATCATGGATCTCACGAACAACCTAGAGGAAGCTGAGAACTGTATCAGCGATCTCAAAGACAATCAGAAAATCCTCAGCAAATGAGATATTCAAACAAGATAATTAAAAATGTCTAAGAAAACCTGATATCAATGAAGAGGAACAACACCTGGATCATTGGCCTTCCAGAAGAAGGCATAACAAAGAAGCCAACAGCTAAACTAACAAGTGAATTTCTGGAAGAAAACATTTCCATTTTAATGAATGAGAATCAGTCACTCATATAGGCAGCAGAGTGAACACCAGTTAGATTAAACCCCAAGAAAAACTCACCAAGGAATATAATAGTTAAGCTATTCAACTTTGAAGAAAATCAGAAAATCCTAAAAGTAGCAAGAGAAAGAAAGTTACATACAATAGCTCTCATGTAAGAATATGCTCAGACCCATTAAGAGAAACCATGATAGGAGGATAGAATGGATTAACTTCTTCAAAAAACTGAAAGAAATTAACACCTCCCCAACAACCCCCTACCTGCTGAATTATCTATTAAGATAGGACAGATAAGTGTCTTCTCGGACAAGGAAAAACTCAAAGAATAAGCCTCAACACACCCAACCTTGAAGAAGATATTTGCTGACTCATTATGGTCAGAAGACCAACATCCACCCAGCACAAACAGCATACCATATAGCCCAACTCCAACCAGAAGCCAAATGATCAAACAATAATCAGAAAGGTAACATGGCCTCAGAGGGGAACAAAAGAAATAAGATGTCTACTTCACCCCACACACAAGAACAAACTTAAGGTGGATCACAAACATAGAAGTAAAACCCTAAACATCAGTACATTTAATGAAGGAATCAGAACAAAACTAAGAATCTGGGCCGAGGAAATAAAAAGGCTAACTGTAATAGGGCAGGGTACACACACAGGAGAAACTGAAATCGAAAAGTGTGATTTACTAATGATACAATAACTGTGTGTGTCATAAGACTTTACCAAGAGGGTGACAAGGAAACCAACAGACTGGGAGAGGATTTTTTAGCAATTGCACAACACGCAAATGGCTTATTATGAAAAATCAACAATGCCCACTTTGCCTGCAAAAAAAAAGGAAAACAGCTATCCCCTTGAAGAAGTGGGCAAAAGAATCAAAAAGGAGTTTCACTCAGAAGTAGAAGTACATGGCCAATAGACATATGAGAAAATGGTCCTGATCATTAGCCATCAGAGAAATACAAATCAAAACAACCGTGAGATACCACTTAGCACCCTTGCGGCTAGCTCAAACCAGAAAATCAGAGAGCAACAGATGTTGGAGGGGATGTGGCAAGACAGGAACTCTCCTGCATTGCTTGTGGTCTTGTAAATATATACAGCCTCTATGGAAATCATATCTACATATAACCTCCTTGCTGGGGGACAGACAACAGAAAAGTAGGTGAAAAGGAGACTTTGGACAATGTAAGATATGACAAAATAACAATAACTTATAAATTATCAAGGATTCATAAGGGAAGGGGCATCAGGGAAAGGAAGGGGAAATGAGGAGCTGACAACAAGGGCTCAGATAGAAAGCAAATGTTTTGAGAATCATGAGAGCAACAACTGTACAAGTGTACTTGACACACAATTGATGGATGTAAGGATTGTGATAAGAATTGTCTGAGCCCCCAATAAACTTATTATTTTAAAAAGAAAGCTTGACCAGTGTGTTAGGCCACATGTTGAGCTGCTAGCCATGAGGTCAACAGTTCAACTCCACCAGTCGTTCTGCAGGAAAAAGATAGTCTTCTGTTACTGTCAAGAGTTACACTCTTGGAAACCCAAGAGCTAAACCCTGGTACTATCGAATTGCTAAGTCAGAACCAATGTGATGATGGTGAGGCTGAATAGAAAGTCTATTCCTTTGCTGCTTTCTTGATGTAAATATATTTGTATCAAAAAATTTTCTAAATATACACGTATTATGATCAAATTTTAATGGGAATTGAACTACCTTTCAACCTGCTATCCCACTAGTGGAGGTATACCCAGAGGAAGTAAGAAATAAACCACCACATTCATATGCACTCCAATGTCTATTGGGGTGGAATTCCTAATCACAAAGAACTAGAAACAACCAAAATTTCCTCTGTAGATGAAGGGATCAGTAAACTACGACCCATACACCCAGTGGTGTACTGTGCATCACTAAAAAGCCCTGTTGATCACATGAAACATGTCTTTTCATGTGAAGAATTGGAGGAAATTATGCTAAGTTACCCAATCACAAAAGGAAAGAAACAGTGTGGCAGTCATGTGCTTATGTCAATTTTATGATTGAAATGTAGCAGTGGAGTCTAGCCTGTTAATCTGGAGATAGCCATTGAGTAACCGATGAGGCCTCTATGTGGGCATGGCTTTCACCTGAGACTCCGGGGAAATCTCGCGATATTTCCCTCGTGAAGATGAGAAGCTATCTTCCCCAGTTGTTGAGAGTTAGTCCCAGGAGACAATTAATCACGGACAAGACAAGCTGGCAGTGTTCAAGAAGCTGGAGGAGCCGGTGGAGAGACCACACGGCTTTGCCCTGATGGAGCCAGACCTCCGAAGCTGAGGTGGTCACATGGAGACCTCTGCCAGTGATGAGTTGCTTCTGCTGTTGATGGGCCCTGAGCCCTGCCAGCACCGGGATTCTGCACCCACTGACCTGTGACTTCGTGAGTAGGAAGAAGACTATATACTGATTTCGGGCATATGCCTTAATATCGGACTTATGACTTTGAACTGGAATGGGCTGGGATGCTTTCTCCATGTCCTATTCCTTTAGTACATAAACCCTTTCCTTATATCGATGTGCATGTCCTTGAATTTGTTCCTCTAGTCTACCTGGACTAACACATACATCATGAGTCCCCTGAGGTAAGTTTAATTAACACACTAAATATAAAAGGGAAGCCACTTCTATCACACTGATTCAGCTTAAGAGTAGGGAGTCTGGAAGAGGTTATATTAAACCCTAAGAGATAGATGTAGATCCAACACATGAAAGGAGAAAGGAGGATGGGAGCGGGGCAAAGTGGGGGGGCTGAGAACATGAGATGATAATGTAGGGAGGAGGGCAATAAGCCACCAGGGGGAGACTATCAGTTTTGTCTCCACAGAATTGGGAATAGGTAGACAGAATCTACCATGGTGCAAAAAACAATGTGGGCAAAGTGGCCATGTGGGAGAATGCACAAGAGCTAAAGGGCTGACCTCAACCAGAGCTTAACTAACCCCCAGAGAACAACACTAAACCTACAATTTGGGGAGAGGGACCAGCATGCCACACCCACAAATAAACAAAGCAGGAAGAAAGAAGAGAGACAGTTGGATTGGACCCAATGCTGGCACACCAGACCAGGAGGAGAACATCCCTGCAGAGAATTGATGGGACACAGAGGGAGTGGCCAACCACAGCTCCTGTCATGTAATCCTCTTACTGGGTCAAACTGGAGTAAAAGATCTTTCTGGGGCCATGTGCCAGGGAGGTAGTGCTGTCTGAACCTCCAAGAGTGGATGAACCAAGAATGGAACATACCGGATCAGCCACTGGAACAAAGAAAAGCTGTGAAGTCCCTGAAGAGGCCCAAGAAAGGGACTCCAAGCTGGGAGGGGCAGCTCTGAGATAGTAATGAAGCCATCAAACAGACCTGGGATTTTGTATATTTCTTCTCCTTTTTTCTTTACTTCCTTTTCTCTTAATGCCCCTTTTCTTATTTGAATCATGTTCCCCTGGCGTGGAAAGAATGCGTGAGGAGAACACAACTGGATCAACAAACCCAGGGAGACCTGGAGGGTGAGGGCTCTGGGGTCAGGGGATAGGGATCAGGCAGCACCAAAAACTAGGGTATTACAGTCAACAAAAAATGAAGAGATTGGGGGTGTGGAGCTGTTGGAGCAACAGCAAACTAGCTAAGAGGAAGTACCAAGAGACAGAAATAGGGGGCAAGTGATGATGGGACCGGAAGAAGGTAAAAGGAAATAGAGGATGGACCTAAGAAGTAAAGAGATGGATAGAAGTATGAGCTTAGTGTTGTATGTATGCAAATACATTAATCCACACAAAAAGGATTGGACTATGTACATATATTTATACAGCAATATACTAAAGTGGTAGACAGACTTCCTCAAACAAGAACATTTCTTACTAACAAATTGGCAGTCTCAGATGTTCATCTTCCCAACAGTCGCTGAAGACAAAATGGGTGCATAAGCAAATATGTATAGAAGGTGGATGGTGCCCAACTATTAAAAGATAGTGTCAGGGGTTTGAAGGGTTGAAGTTAAAGAAGCAGCCATTCAGCAGAGAAGCAACAAATTGACATGGAAGAAGCACACCGCCAGTGTGATCATGAGGAGTCATCAGGTAATCGTCATCAGAAGACACACAACAAACAAATAAAAACATTACGCTGAAAATGAGGGATGTTGGAGCAGAGATCCAAAGCACATCTGTAGACAATGGAACAATCCCCCCACATAGGGGCCACAGGGTAAAGATGAGTCAACCAGGGTGACATAAAACATCAATGAAACACAATATTCTTCTAGTTCCTTGAGGCTTCCTAACCCCCAACTATTATGACTCCAGTGCTGCCTCTCAATTCAGACTAGACCAGAGTAAGTACACTGGTATATATAAGGGATGAGGGCTCATGACACACAAAAACAATGAACAGGAATGGGAAGAGAAAGGGAGAAAGGGGGACCTGATCACCATGATTGACACATAGCCATATACTGCTCTCCTGGGGGAAGAACAATGGAAAACATGGGGGAAGAGAGACAGCAGTAGGGGTGAGATAAGAATATATTAACAACTTATAATCTATAGAGGGGCTAGGAGGGTGGAGGAGAGGTGGGGGGAAAAGAGTAGCTGATGTCAAGATCTCAATAGAAAATAACTATCTAGGATAGAATGAAGGTCATATATATACAAATTCACGTGATGAAATCAATGTATGGATTGTACCAAGAGTTGTAAGTGTCTCCAATTACTTTTTCCCCACAATAGTTACCTTCATGATCATTTCTGCACCTTATCCTGAAAGAACTAGCCTCGTATTGGAAGGAGTTCCAAGTAGATCTAAGAGTGTAAAGTAGTACAGGTGTGCTAGAAGTACAGGTAAAGCAGAGGCCTCGCCTCTTCCATTTATCTTTATTAGGCAAATAGAAGAATGTCAAAAAGTGTTAAGAGGGAAAAAAAATCTAAATTAAAGCTGAAGCAATCACAAAAATTGAACCTAAAAGGAGTAAGGCACCCAGGGGAGCCAATGCACTTAGCATTCATGAAAAGTGTCCCCAAGATTAAACCCTGATCTCTGAAAAACAAAGCATTAAACAAATTCTAATTCAGCAAAATGTTTTCCTCCAATTTAAATTTAATTCATTACAGAAGAGCATTCTTGCTTTACACCCAAAAAGGGTTTATTTATAGACATCCCCTCTTGCAATTATGCAATTCAAGTGCTAGCAATTATAAGTGATGGTGTGCCTTTCTCCATTCTTATTCCTTCCTAGTACGGTTTTTTCTCCAGTAATTCTTTCTTTTCAGGATATAACTCTTTATTGAAAGAAATATATTAAAGGTTCTTCAGGGATAGCATATTGCTGTTTTTGTATGTTTGCATTTATTATTCAAGTAGTAAATTTGATGCATTTTAAGAAGACAATTTTGATAAACTTTTTTTCCTTTCAAGATGTTTAGGCTGTACCATTAGGGATTTGAAACTTTAATCTTAATATATTCAGTTAATAGCACAAAAAATCTTTATGTTTTGTGAGACCACATCATATATTGACACTATTCAACTTAGACAACCTCTGGTACATTAAGGAGTTTCTTGGTGGTAAAATGGTTAGTGCACCCAGCTGTTACTTGAAAGGTTGGAAGTTCAGGTACATCCAGAAGTGCATAGAAAGCAAGCCATGACAAGTGATTGAAAATCCTACATAGTACAGTTTTACAATGATGCACATGGGGCCATTATGAATTGGAAATAATTCAACAGAACTGTTATTATTTTCCTAAAACTAAAGTGCGATGGGTCTTTATTGTTTCATGTTGCACAACTTATTTCCTCAAAAATTGTGTTTGGTTTTGTTCTCTAGATAATCAAAGCCAATAATCCTTGGATGTATTTGGAATGTGATTTATATCAGGAAATCACTCACATTCTTATATAAGTGGCTCCATCTAGTCTGGTTAAAGTTCATGGGTCAGATGTAAGCTAATGGCTTCTCCTGATTCCTGTATCTGTGGGAGCTGATGAACAAGATATAGGAAACAGAAGCAAGAAGATGCTAGGCTGTTGGATGATGAGGTAAATGAATGCAAGATTAGCTGATTGAATCCTAGAGGGGCTGCAAGAACGCTAATCCACTGATGGTTGCTGGAATCAGTGGGCAATACAAGAGATGGTTGATGAACCAGATGCAGGATACAAGTCCAGTAGCGGGACTGAGTTAATGTCCACATGCTATAAACTCCAATAAGAGCATATCATCCACTGAATGAATTCTCCCTTAGTTGTATAAAGGCTATGTTTGCTTGTTCTCCCCAAAACTGTTTGACCAAAGAGCCAATCCTACAGGTAACCACATTATGTTAGATCATATTATAGGGGAGCTATGACACACTAAAGTTGACACAAAAGCCTAAATATCATAGAAATGAATTCCAAAAAGATATAGTTTAATAAAATGGAGCAGATTATTTTAGATGATGGAAAACAATGTAAGAGATTATAATAAGTTATGGACATCTGCAATTACCTTTTGGTTTCCAACCAAACTTTTGGTTTGCTTTTTCTCAACATTTACTTTACTTTATGTCTCTAAGACATATTTGCCTTAGAGAAAATGATGAAAGAACAAATTACCTGCTCTTCCCAGGTGCATTTATTCATTCAATGGACAGTAATATATTTGAACTAAAATAATCTGCTGGAATTCCCATGGATGGCCTATCTAAATTAACAAGACAGAACTGACCTGTAAAGAGTTACACAAAAGTGGTCAAGATACATTTGACTTACATAAGTTTCCCACTATAAAACATGATGGTAAGTAGGCATTTATGCTACTTTGTTTTTAAAAGTTGCCTCATTACCTTTTTCTACTGAAAAATCAATCTTAAAAGTATAGCAATGATGCCTTGCCATTTTATGTTTTACATCAGGATTGAGTTTTTGTTTTCTAAAATTTAATTTGAATATTTCATCTTGGGGTGTTTGAGTATACAAATATATCTATATTTGTAGGACATGGAGATAAATGTACCTCACAAATGTCCAGTCAACAGTGAGATATCTGAGAATGAGACACTTGTATCCACTGGCATCAACCATTTTATTATATCCATCTGTGATTGAAGAAGACATACAAATCAGCAAAGTGAAGCCATTATTATTATTTATAGATAACAAATATCAAATAATAGTAAAAGATTCTTAACAAGGAAATATTTCATCTTTACCAAATCAGCCATTCCCAAGCTCATATCTCTGGGCAAGCAGACCATGACTCAGATCAGCTGTCAGATGCTCTGTTCATGTCATTGTTGTCCTAGCTACTACAAAACTGACTCAGGTACTTACTATACCACTGAACAAGTTGTACCTTACTTCAACAACGAAAAGTTCCTTTTGCAAGTTCCTCCAAGTCAACCCCCGTATGGAGGACAACCTGTTTTCTTACTGCATGGGCAAGTGCTACAACGGTATTAGTTTCATCTACTCAAAAGCACTCTTCTTTCACTTTGTGGGCAGGCAACCCTACTGCTGCTACTACTCACTAATTATGCTGTCTTCAGTGTATATTTTTTAATCTAGAAGTTTCTCAGGGTAGGGATCCTGGGTCTCTGGTCTAAAGGATATGCTGCACTCTATACTCCTCTTGACAGCAGTGATCCCCCTTAAACCTCTGCAGGATTGGATTTAATAAGCCTGCTTCCTAGAAATTTCAATGAATGACCTTCACTTCAGGTCTTAACTAACTCTTTCGTTCAGCAGATCATAAGACTCAATATTTATTTCATCTCACCCAATAATTAGTTGTAGTCCATGCTGAAGGCTGTAGTCTTGGATGCCATCAGGTACATATTGTTTTGTTTTTTGTTTGTTTTTCGAGATGAAGGTAACAATGTGGAAAACAAGTCAATCAATACCTGATAAATACAAGGAATGGTGATGCATCAGAGACATATCCACTATTTTTAAAACCACAAAACTCTACAATTATCAATGTCGAATATCTAGAATGCTTATTTCTACATATATGAAAAATCATATTTAAATAATAATCAAATAATAAATCAAGAAATAATTAATCAATCTTCACATTTAATGAGTGCAAATGATAGCAAACCTTAACACCAGTACATTAACACCAGAACGACCAGCCTCCCTCAAATGACAAATATCTCAATTCTAAATTAGCAGGAAGGTCATGGAAGGGGACAGTAAATTACTAGAGAGCTGTGGCAGTCATATGATTATGTTAATTTCATGATTAAGATATAGGGGTGGAGTCTAGCCTGTTAATCTGGACATAGCCCTTGAGTAGCCAATGAGGCCTCCATGTGGGCATGGTTTTCTCCTGATACATCTGGGAAATCTCATGATATTTCCCTCATGAAGATGAGAAGCTATTTCCCCAGTTGTTGGGAGCTAGTTTCAGAGATGATTAATCACAGACGGGACTGGATGGCAGCGTTTGAGGAGCTGGAGAAGCCACGTGGCTTCGCTCTGATGGAGCCAGACCTCTGAAGCTGGAGAAGCCACGTGGAGACCCCTGCCAGAGATGAGTTGCTTCTACCACCACTGGATGCTGTTGATGAAACCTGAGCCCTGGAAGCAAGGAGCCATGGGGAGACCCCTTCCAGCACCAGGATTCTGCACCCACTGACCTGTGACTTCGTGAGTTGGAAGAAGACATTATAGACTGGTATCAGGCATATGGGCTAATATCGGACTTATGACTTTGAACTGGAATGGGTTGGATGCTTCCTTAGTGTCCTGTTCCTCTTATATATAAACCATACCCTTATATCTATATGCAAGTCTATGTATTTGTTTCTCTAGTTTACCCAGACTGACACAAGAGCTACAAATTTTAAATACATATAGCATCACTATTTTCTTAGAAACATACATACAACTTGAGTTTGAAAATATGACAAGCTATGATACCTAATCTAATATATATATATATATATATATATATATATGGTGAGAATCTAGAGCTGAAGAATATAGATTTATTCTCAAAATGGCCCTCAAACACTAAACTACAAAAAACATCTAGTTTAAGATTAATAATAGTAAGTTTTCATTGACAGTGAACATAAGCATCAACCCAAACTCACTGAAATCAAGTCAATTCTGAATCATAGTGAGCCCCTCTGAGTTACCAAAACTGTAAATGAAAATCTGGTGGTTTTGAACTGCCAACTATGGAATTGCAGCCCAACAAGTAACCACCCAATCATTTAATATTCAAAGCATAATATATAGCTTGCAAACTTTTGGTCAAGAAATTAAAACATCAGCACTGTAGAAGAAGAGTTAAGTTCTGTCCTTAAGAAGGACAAAGGGAAGGATGACCACAGAAACGCACAGATGCTCTCACATTTCAACAGAAATTTAGCAAAATCAATGTGGTGATTTGTTTTTTTGGGACAACCTGATCTGGTCAAGATGACAGATATAGATGAAGAGCCCAATTAAAGAGGTAAGAGAGGAAGAGGAAGAGCAGCTCAGGGAAAAGGGGGGAAAGCCTTGATAGGAGTCTGAGTAAAATCATGTAGAAAACAATGCCAAAGTAGTTATCAAAGCACAGGATAAAGAGATTGAATGATACAAGAAATTCTTAAACAAAGCCAAAGCTAAAAAGGTTTCAGCTGTCCAAATATACAACTATCCAAAGACATTCATCCTAAGTGAAATGTCTTCACAAAATCTGAAGAACAAGTAGATGTGGAGGATAAAACACCTACCAAGAAGGGAAAGACGAGGAAGGTAAGAGAGAGCCATAAAATGAAATGTTCATGAAGCTGGCATATATAAAACAAAATGCATCATCAAAATTACAGGAATGTGTATTAATAACCTGCAATATGCAGGCGATGCACAGTTGCCTGCTAAAAATGAAGAGGACTTGAGGCACTTGCTGATGTACACTGAAGATGGCAGCTCTCAGTATGGATTGCCTTATAAAGAAAACCAAAACCCTCACAAACGGATCAATCTATAACATAATAAGTGGAGAAAAGGTTAAAATTGTCATGGTCTCATCTTGCTTGGGTCCACAATCAACTTTCATGGACCAACAGTGAAAAAAAAACAGACATATTGCATTGGGTAAATCTGCCACACAAAATATTTTTGTAGTATGGAAGCACAAACATGTCAGTCACTTTAAGGATGAATGTGAACTTGAAATAAACCATGTTATTTTCAGTTACCTTGTATGTGCGTAAAAGTTGAACACTGACTACAGAAAGATCAAAGAATAATCAATACATTTAATTAATGGTGCTGGTGAAGACAATCCCCAAAGCTTGGACTGCCAGAAGATGCACACCTCTGTCTTGGAAGAAACCCAGCCAGAGCACTCCTTACAAACATGAATCATGAGACTTTGTCCCACATTCTGTGAACATGTCATCAGAAGAGTCCTGGGAAAAGGACATCATTTTGTTAAAGTCTAGCGACCGCCAAAAAAGAGGAAGAAACTGGACGTGACAACAATTAGAAGGATGGCACAGGACAGGTTGTTTCATTCCATTGTACAGAGGAGCCACGTGCAGGAACCTAACATCAGCAACAAGTCTAATTCTCAAACAAGAAAACAGTAAATAGTGATTCCAGTTTAAAGATTCCTCACAAATATCTTACCTCTGTGCCAAGCTGAGGGCTGAGAAAAGGAAGATATGCAGACATCTGAGGCAAAAGCAACCCAAGTGGAGCACATAACCCATAGCTAAAAGGTAGCTAACATACTCGAGGAAAATAAAAAACAACCGAGTGACAGCACATTGTGCAGGGATAAACATCATAAGAGGTAAATTAAAAGAGAAAATGGTCCAACTAGGTGGTGACTTGATAAGCATTTTAGGAAGATAATGTTTTATTCTTAGTCAAATGACTGGGTAGCTTAAATTTTCAATTGCCCTTAGATTTCAAAACAATGTTATTCAAGTACCATGACCAAAATATCTCTTATATACCCAAATTTCTGCTGCAGTATTGGGCTTTCATGTTGATTGGCCAACTTTTTTTGAGGACTTGATGGTATCACATAAAGAAATACCTCTACTCTGGAGGTCTTTCTATGTAGAAAGTTAATGCTATTAGTATTCTCTAGTCAAGAACAAGCTTTGGAATCGAGCTTCATGGACTTGAAATTCTGCTCAAGTTTTCAGTTTCATCATCTTTAATGTGATAGTGATAATGAGACTTATTTCTTACAAGATGTTATTATTCAATAAGAAATTGTAGGAAAAACATGTAATTCTAGAACAAAATTAAGTCACTTGTATCCATGTAATATCATAAGGATTTCATGAGTTAACAAATAGAGCAAGCAAATGTATAAAGCATACAAGACCTCCATAAATATCATTTTAATATTACTATGATTGGTGTTAGCAAAGCCCACTTTTAAAATACATTATTGAACATTATGCATTCCCATTCAGTAATTTGATAGACTCGACTGTATTTAACATTCAGAATGAAAATGACAATTACAACAATTAGAATTATCATTTTCATCCAACACAGTTCAACAAAAGATTAGTTACTTGTATGAACACTAATAATGTTTTCAGAAAATTCATCACAGAATGAAATTGCAGGAGTCCAGAAGAAAAAAAACTCTTCACAGAAAGATGATAAAACAGACAATTTCACAGGTATCAGTATTATTTCTCTTAAAATGCTTTTATTGGCTTAATTGATTCTTTTCTGCAACAGGTCTTTTACATAATATTCTACATGCAGGTAGTTCACTCTGATCACTTGAAGTAATTTAAAATTATATCCTTCCTCCCTCTCCTACAATGCTGTACTTCCATTCACACCAACTAAACTCTCAAAAAACAAAGAAAGCCCAAAGAAAATTTAATCCTTGTTGTTTTCCAAGTCAATTAACTAGTACCTACCAACTTCCTTGGAAAGTACATAGTAAACATAAATTGATTTTTATGACAATATTGCAAATTAAGTAATAGAGGGACAGCTTGGCAAGTTGTAATTTCATATTATTTTTCCCCTTACAATCCGTTTACAGTGAGTAACCTACCACTTTAACTCACCTGGGAGAACTAGTGGTTTTGGCCCTTAATTTAATGTCTAAATTGATTCTATTCTCTTTCTACAACTAATAACTATGTTTGGTTCATTTTCAATAAAGTGAAATGGCTAAATTTAAAAGGTTAATCAGGTTTAAACAAAGATGAGGTGGCATTTCTTCCATATTTATCTGGCTCCCAACCCACTTTCGGCTAATCTTGAATTTTGCCTTCTGCAAAAATTATGCCCTGTAAACACAAATGTTCTGAAAGGGGACATACAGGGCAAAATTGCATTTTGGCATCCAAAATAGTGAGAACACTTTATAATGCAAACTTTTAAACAAGTAAGGTAGCCATTTAATTAACATTTTAGGTAGGGGTCATTGCTTTTCATTTTGGATGAAGAGAGGGTAAAAAGAAAGAAAATCCCAGGAGAAAATATAACATCACAGCACTTCACTAAATTAAAAAAAAAAAAAAACGGTCATGAGACAGTAACATGAGGGCTATACTGGATTCCATTGAAGACTGTAATTAGCCCATGTTTCAGTATTTTGTACAATACAATGAAGTGCTATTTTACCCAATATATCTTAATTAAAAGCAAAAACACAATACAGCACAAAGCTACCATCAAAGAGGCGTTATTGGCACTCACATAATACAGAAGATGGGGAAGGATTTTGTTTTCTTTGTTGGCAAGAAAATTGGGACTAGGCATTCTGTTTTCCACACAGCTCTCAATATAGAAACATTTGTGCACCCAAAATTTCATTTGCACTGTAAATTATATGGATGAAAGCCACAGAGAAAAAGATAGTTCATTGTTTTATAATTCAATAGTAGTAGATGCTTGGATTTCTTTTATTTCTCTTTCACAAAAGGAAATAATTATTGAAAGCTTAGTTTTTACCATAATGGGAAAGTTAGTTGAATATTCTAATGCTTGTGGTTTATATTCATCTTCCACTAGGATAGATTAATTATGCAGTAACATTAAAATATACACACACAATAATTTTCTTGTCACCTCACTTTTGAATTTTGAATATTAAAGAAGCCAAAAGAGTCCACTGTGATGTTTTCTAATAATAAAAGAAAAGCAATGAGGTAAATAATATCCTATTGCAGTGAATTACTTAATATGTAGTTACTTTAGCCATGGTCTTCGTTAGGTTAGGAAAAGAAGGTGGAGAAAACACTGATTGGATTGTATTATTAATCTGTGAGTGTTAGCAGATTAATTGTGATTACCATCTCAAAATCAGACATATAAAAGGAGAAAGAAGAGCTCTACCATCAGCAAAATGCAAGAGCAAGGATGGAGTGTGTGCTTTGAACAGTGAGCTATCTGCTTCTTGAGTTTCCTTCATCCAGGAGACAACTTTGACACCAGAGGAGTGACAGAGGACCAGCAACAGCAGAACCAGGATCCAGTACATGAGACAGAGCCTTGGATTCCACAGTCCTCAGAGCAAGTTCAGTGGAGGGCTTTTGGACAGGAAGCTGACCCTGTGGAGTAGAGAGTCTATGGCCATTAATTGGGGGAGCTGAATTTATTGACCTACAGAACTGGAACTGAGAGCCTTCAGTTTGAGACTTACAGTGGAATGATAAGTTGTTTGGACTTTTACTGTAAGCACTTGTAGAGCTTTGTAATATTGCCCAAGCAGGGCAGAGGCCAATCCCAGAGGTAGAGGGCGACAGAGGGGACTGCCTGTTGGCACAGCTGAAAACTTTCCTGGATGAATAGCTATATCCCGCACATTTCTTGTGTGCATTGTGCCCTATTAACTTCCTTAATAAACTCCATAATCATGAGAAACAGTTGTGATTTCTTTGTGGCCAATTCAACGAATTATGGAACTCAACTGAAAAGTAGAGAATATGGTGAGGAAAGTTGGAGATTAACAGTGGGTCAGATCTTAACTTCATAGAAATCAGTCTTGGGAGTTGACACTAGTGATGAAAATATTCTCCCCTGCCCCCCGGTATAGCTAAAGGATGTCAGACACCACCAATGTGTATTATTTTTTATATCTATAAAAATAAATGAACAAATTTCTCCCCACTCTATTTATCTCTGCCTTCAATATAAAAATTGGGGAAATGTGTAATGGAAGTAATTCAAATAGGATCAATTTTCTTTAGTGTAAGCAGACACATAAATATCTTACACTAGTTTTATATATAGATAGATATAAAATTGTCACTAGTTAATATATATGAAAGAAAGATGAAGTTGTAGAATCCATTTAATATCAAAATGAAGACAAAACTGAAGCGATTTATTCCCCAACCTATCTTTTAAAATCATCACCAAATAATTGTACAAGGATTCAGTGCTGCTCACACCTCAGCCCAAGGTCATTAAAAAGACATAAAGGAAAGGAATAGAGTAGAATAGATGTCAGAAGAGATTGAAAAACTTGATTTTCACCAGAGTAAATAAAATAAATGGAAGAAATAATAAAATCATAGAGATGAACAGAACTATGCAAATGCAGTTCAAGGAGCCAAAATAAAATATTTAAATGAAATGTGCATAAAACGAAGGTAAGGAAATCTGAAAGGAAGAAAAAAATGAACTTGTCTTAACCAGAAAGAACTGGACAAAATATTGAAGACTGAGATGCAATAGTGAGAGATTCCATGAGCAAGCATTTAACAGTGCAGGGAACATTAAAAGAAAAGAATACAGAAATAATACACAGTTACTGTACCACAAAGAACTGGCCAACATTAAAATATTTCAAAAGGTTGCATATGATCAGGAACTAATGGTACTAAAGGAAGAAGTCCAACCTTAACAAGCATTATCCAAAACCAAGGATCTAGGAATTGGTAGAATACAAATTGCAATGTTTCAACAAGTTGGTAAAGCTGTGGATGCTATTATTCATCTATGTCAAGAAATATGAGAGAAAGTAAATGGCCAACTGACTGGAAGTAATCCTTATCTGTATGTGTTCCAAAGAAAGGTGACCCAACAGAATATGCTAACTCTACAACAATACCATTACTATCACATGTAAGGAACATTTTGCTGTAGATAATTCAGTGACGGTTGTAACAGAGTGTTACCAGGATTTCAGGCCACGTAGAAAGGGGGAAATAAAACAAGGATATCATTACTGATGTCAGAAGAATCTTGGCTGCAAACATAGCACACTAATACGATGTTTCCTTGTGCTTTATTTATTCTGCAAAGGTGTTCTATTGAATAAACCATAAAAACTACAGATAGTCTTGAGAATAATGGGAATTCCAGAACACTATTTCACATGTGCTCATGTGAAATCTGTACATTTAACAAAAGGCAGTTGTGCAAAGAAAACCAGCTTACAATAAATGGTTTAAAATTAAGAAAGGTGTGTAAGGGTTGTATCCTTTCATCCTACATACTTGATATGCAGATCCTCTCACCATACTTAATTAATATGTGAATTTAGGCATCTAAATGCTGAAAAAAACATGAAAAAAAGCTAGATTATCTGAAGAAGATCTCCATATTAGGAGTTGAAGAAATTTTATTAATAACCTGCAGTAGGAAGATGACACAAATTGCTTGCAGAAAGTGCAGAGGACTTAAAGTACTTGTTGATAAAGGTTGAAGGACTATAGATTTCAATATGGATTGCAATGTAAAGAAGACAAACATCCAAACATCTAGATAATAGATAAAATTACAATAGAGAAAATATTGACATTGCTATTTTGCAGGGATCAAAAACCAATGGAAGCTGCAGTCAAGAGCGCAAAAGACATGTGGCATTGCATAAATCTGCTGCACAAAAACTTTTGGAAATGTTGAAAAGCAAAGACGTGACTTTGAGAACAAAGGTGTGTGACTCTAGTCACAGTGTTTTTATTCACTTCATGTGCATGTGAAAGTTGGGTATTGACGAAGGAAGATTGAAGTAGAATCAGTATATCTGAATTACGGTGCCAGTGAAGGACATTTGAAACACCATGCTCTGCCAGAAGAACCAACAAATTTGTCTTGGAAGAAATGAAACCAAAGCACTCTTTAGAAGCATGGATGGGCAGACTTCCTCACATGTATTTTGCATCACTTATCAGGAGAGACCACTTCCAAGAATTGTGCATAATGCTTGGTGAAGTAGACGGAAAGGGAACAAGAACAAGAGCCTCTACAATATGGATTGACACTGTGGCTTCCTCAATGAACTCAAATCGCAGAACAAGGCGAGACTGATAATTATTTTTTCTAGTATACACGGAGTTGCTATGAGTTGGAATCAATTCCACTGCACCTAACAGCAAGAACAAAAACAATTTTTCATATATTTCCCATCACATAGTGAATAAGCATTTCTCAACCCAGGAGGCTAGGGAGATTATTTATTTTGAGGGATGTCAAAGAGGTTATCTTGCTGTATTTTCTTAAAGGACACGTGGTGATAATGAAAGTTTCTTAAGAAGGTTTAAGGAATTAGAAAGCTACCTTAGGCATCTTATCTCCACAAAATCTGGAGTGGGCATGCAGAGCTTACCATGAAGCACCCAACCAAGAAAGCGTAGCCACAAAGAAGGAGTCATGAAAAGAGAGTGCTACAGGGTTGGTCACATCCAGAGCCAGACTGACTCCTGCCCTGGAAGTGGATGTGGCACAGAACAGGTTGGGGGCGAGGCCAGATTGCCACACTCACATGGAGACAGGTGGACACAGAGGATGAGGAAGAGAGCTGGTCCGGCCCCCACACTGGTGTGAGCCCTGAACACTATGCCCAGAAGACTATGCCCTGCGGGAACCTATGCCACAGGGGTCTGGGCAAGCAACAAGACTTGTCATACTGTCTCCCTATGGAAGCAGACAATGATAGATGATATTTCTGGGGTCATATGGTGGGGAAGAAATGTGGTCTGTTTGGAGAATAATGATGGCAGCAGGCATGTGAAGATGCATGGCACAATATATGTATTTATGTATTGTGAAAAGTGATGTATGAGCCCCCAATAAAATGATTTAATAAAAAGAAAGCATGTTAGGTAGATACGAACCATTAATATTTCAATTAACAATCTAGTGCTCAATTAGTTACATGACTTAAACATGGGAGATCTGTTATTTTAATGAAAATAAAAATATTTTAATCTTATTTTGGAGTTATTTTTCCATTTTAGGATGAAGAAAAGGTAAGTTATAATTTAAATGTATATGATATGTTTAGTATAATACTGTGTAATTTGAATACTTTTTTCCTTGTCATTTGTTATATTATCTAAGATCACTTAAAAACTTCATGGTGTTATTCTGAATTTTATGATGAAATTGTGTTGTGTTTGAATCTAAAATTTTTATATTTTAAAAATTAAACATACCTCTTCTGAACAATATGTTCACATTTGCAAATAAATAGATGAGTTTGGTATGTATTTTATTTCCTAAAATTCTAATTCAGAAATCTCCTGCTCTCCTATACAGAAATATATGTATATATTTGTGTTTCTTCCTTGTACACAGAAAAATAGGCATTTCTAAGCTCTACTATATAATAATTTGGATAATCAAAGTGTTAAAATTATGTAGTCTAAATCTGTTTTACTGCATCTGTGAATCCTATGTCAAACAGTTTCTTAAGTTAAGTTGCTTTAATGTTAATTGTGATTTTGAAGAGCCAAATATGTCTTTTGTGTTTTAATGCTTATTTTTACCAATGCATTCTTGTGTGTTTTTAAAACTGTGATAAATGAGTACAGGATATGAGCATATTTAGACTGAATGCCTTCTTCAGCAAACCTTTGCATGGATCTGTTATCAACAGGACTGCTAAGACATTCAAGTATTGTAGAAACAGTAAGAGAACTGAAAGACATCATAAGTAATTGCCCTGTCACCTGAGCATTGGTATGTGTTTAGAATGAATCTGTTCTCCCTTTGACTAATTTCACTTGCAAGGAGCGGGTCGGAAACATGAGTGAATAGAGACTACGACTGTGACAAATTCAAAATCCATTTTGGCATAAGCAAAGTCTCTTAAATTGAATTTACTTTTTGTACTTGATCCATGGTTTTGCCCTAATATAGTTCTACCAGTGGTAGATGGCATGGGAAATGTGGTGTGCAAGGTGTTCTATGAGTAACTGTTCAAATGAATCAAAGATATTGTCTCCTATTTAAAGTTAGTTTTAATTTAGTCTTCAAATTATGCCTTCTGTGAGATTCTGAACCCCTGAAAACAACCTTCATATTTCCCCATTTTAATATCTTCATCCTGCTTCCACAGGTACTCAAAGACTTTCTTCCAACTACTCATTGCTACCACTAATGCTGCTGCACTGTAGTACTAATAAAATACTCACTTCAATGAGGTGTTTTCCATATATCACACATTCATTTCCTGTTCTATTTGCTATAAACACAGTTATTTTCATTCTGTTGCTTTCAGTCACATATGGCATTTCGAAACAGTTAAATAAAGAGATTATCAATATTAGATCTATCTCAGCTGCAAAACCTACATTTATGGAGAAATATGATCTATTCTATTTCATTGCTGAAAGCCCGCATCCTATTGATGGCCATAAATTCACTTGAGTACTCTAAGCATTAGATTTTGCATTTGGATCACTATTGAACTAGAAAAAGAAATCAAACCTTCATGCAAGCAAGAAAGCAGCTCCCTATTAATGACATATGCAAGGAAACTGCAAAATACAAATGATTATAACTGTGACCATCGACAAAACTGGACACTTAAACAAAATGAGTCCATAGCATCTCCATTTGGGATAGAGCGCATGGGGAGAATATTAATATCTTGCCAAATTTAACATTTTATAGGAAATCACTTTCCTCTTATGAACTTGCCAGGAAACTGTGAATTAACAGCCAAGAAAAATAGAATATATGCTATTATCTGCACAATTGCAAGGCACATTTTGATCAATTTAATTGGAGACATCTGAGAGAAGCTCAACATCAAATATTTAAAATATATTACTATTTAAATAAAATCATGCTCTGACCCAAATGAGGTATGCATTGAAAAGAATTACTTCGATATTTTTTTGAAAATGAAAAGTATTGTTTGTGAAAACAAGCCTATTTAGGGCATTACTTTGGTGAATGAGGATGATGATTGAAACTATTAATAATATGCAATAGCAATTGAAATTATATATTTTTGCTATTATCCTTGGAGAAATTCTCAAACCTAGTTTTAACTGAGAAAAGCTAAACAGGCTTGATTCACCTTCGTTCCCTGAGGCCTTCTCCTAATAAGAGTAAGGCACTTAACTGTCTAAAAAAAAAAAAAAAAGGGAAGTCATGAAGGAATCTTTGACTAACTTCTGTATGGTTATTCTGATAATATATCCCTTAGGAATGTTTAGTAACTAAGACATGTAGATGTTATAATTGAAAACCAAACAGGGGCTAATGTCCACCACAGGGGAGATAATTAGAAAACTCATGTATTGGGCTACTGTTGTGAATGATAATCAAGTAGAACTCTATCACTTGATTACAAGCCTCATTCAGTGCAATCCCCATGTTATTGGAAGGTGAAGTGATTAAGCAATAAACATGCTGAGCTACTGGTGGGGGTGGGGGGGTGGGGCAGCAGAGATGAGAGTCAGGGTAGAGAGCGGTTTCATAGCATAAGGAGGGGAGTGTCATGGTGCTGAACAGGAGGAGAGAGACTCCATTGGAGAACATGTCTCAGAGAAAAGAAAGTGCGCTACAATGCCTCACAGTCATTCCCAGTATTAAATGATAAAGCATGCAGTTAGTATTAGAAATTATTTTCTTGCCATTGGAAGTAATGAACAGATTGATACTTAAAGATTAAATTTTGAGGTAAGCATAAGCCAGTGAATATCATTAACTGTGTACGTTTTTCACGATGCCTATTTCACTTAGTCAATGAGATTAACCTCTAATGCTTCTTAGCAAATGATCATTGCAACTAAGTTTGAGCTCTCCTGCCAAAAGTAAACACATACTTCTGAGCAGCAAGCAGTATATCCTCTGAAGCAAGAAATAGATATCTGAGCAAGACATGTAGAGATATGAAAAACTTGGGAGACACATATAAATTAAAATCTGGAGTAGATCAGATCAAATATTTTGTTAGCTGCACTCTTAAAAATTTCAAAAATCTATATAAAAATCCTCTATATATTCACCATATCAAACTTGACATAAATATATTGAGTCTCTTACACTTAATCATAATTTCCAAGTGTGAGCCTATTATTGGAACATCTTCAATTAAGAAAACATTTGATTACTGTGAAATATAGAAACTTAAGTGGGTAAACTATGATGACTACAATCAAAATTCTATGGATGAGATAATATTTGGTAAAAACTAATTATCTTTGTGCTTCTTAGTTCTATCTACATGCCACTGAATAGATCGGCATATTTAGGTTATAACCAATCCTAAATGCATTGCACATATACTTTAAATGCATTAAATATTATTACCAGTGATAAGCCAAAAAAGGCCAGGACATACTTTTAACTAACACTGTAGGGGCAATACAATGAAAACATAAATATTGATGGTGAATAATTGTCCACAGTTTTATCTCTTTTAGAAGTCAGATTCCACTTGAGTTTTAATTGTTCTGCATCTAAGGATTAATGGTCTTCAATACACCTTTGGTATTTCAGGTACTAGTATTATAAATCTGTGTTCTGGAAAACTTTTCAATAATCAAGCTCTGCTACATTTCACCCAGAGAAAAAGTAGTTATCATTCATTTATAGAGTGTATGAATTGTCACATACAGCCTAGAGCTGTCATTTGATGATTTCAGTTACAGAAACAGTGTTAAATTAATGCTTAAATGTTTACAAACTTTCTGGCTCATGGATTTAAATTGAAGAAACCTCTTGAGGATTCTGTTTCTATTTTTGTTCAAATTGAAATTCTCTCTTGATTTGTTTGAAGACTTGCACTGAGTTATACAGTCTAAATCCTCTGGGATGAACAGTAGATAAAAGTAAAGAATAGAAAATCTTTGGCAAAAACTTACATGGTGTTGTAGTTAAAGAGTATGTCAACTAAACACTCCTAATTGAGGTGGAGTGAAACCTGTCAATCAAGCTGCAACCTGATGACATTTCCCTAATACCATAAGCCTTTTGTAATTACATACCATACTTATGGTATAAGTCAAACCAACAGACACCATCTCTTTCTAACACTCTGGCTTCCTCCTCCCTTGGACTTCACCAGGACTTTATGCCTGCCCCCATGTGGGCCATCTGACCACCACTGATGGCTGTCCAAGGCCAGTCATGCTTCCACCAACTTTTGGATCCACTGGACTTTGCACAAACCAGCCTTGATCTTCTGCTTCATCATTCACCTTTCTGTGTCACCGGCATGTGACTACTTGAGTCTAAGGAGGGACTTATGTACTAGCATCAGCCTTATGGAGTTGAGTTGGACTCGACTGGGAGACGTTCTTACTATAAAATATCTTCTTGATGTAAAGCTCTTTGTTATATATAGATGACTGTCACTGGTTTGCTTCTCTAGATAATCTGGTCTGATACACATGGTAACAACAATGTTCTCTTTGAAAAGTCACTTCCTACAACAAGTATGAGATAAACACTCTGAATGCTTCATCTAATCACTATTAGGTTACTTATTCTTATTTACTTGTTTCATTCATGATATCTCTTTATAACAGGATTCTTTGGCCACCTATATCTATAAAACTTAGGAGGCATTCAGAATATTAAATCTTCCAAGGCAGTGTGCCTGACAGAAATTTTCAGGAAGACATTTTCAAATTTTCATTCTAACACTGAGGATGATGAGATTCTGCCTAGAATTTCTGAACACACTCATTATTTATAAATTTTAGTTTTTTCATAGATGTCACGTGAAATAAAAAGTTTTCTGATGGGCTGAGCCCCGGTGGAGTAAGTGGTTGAGTGAGGAACTGCAGCCCACGGGCTTGGTGGTTCAAATCCAGTGGCAGCTCTCAGGAGCAGTGCTAGGTAGCCAAGTCTCTTCCTCGGGTCCTCTGGTCCTCAGCCTCTCAGCAGCATGGTCCTTTTGCTTCTTCCTCCATGGGCTAGGAAGTCCATATGCCACAAGCTCCCTATGTAAAGATCTCAAGGTCACATCTTTTGTGCTCTCCTTTTGTAGGGTTGCTTTGTTTTGTCCCATGGTCTCATGCCATGACCTCTGGTCCCATTCTCTACCATTTCAGGCCAGGTACTTTTGAATGTCCTCTCTCAATAGTGCTTCTTCTTTGATGTCCCCATTATTTCGCTCCCTCTGCTCTCCAATACTCAGAGCTGTCCCACAGGACCAAGTAAAATTGCCCCTGCTAGCTATCAAAACTGAGACTTTATACTCCCACAAAGAGCTATAGTCTCAGGAAACAGTGGAATTTTCTCCATATCTAAGATGGCTGTTATTCCTAGAGATATGACTTTGATGGAGGGTTTGTTATTGTTTCTCAACAAACCAAGCAACTAAGGCAACAAAGGGTGTCATACCTTCCACGTTAGTCAAGACATAATCCTACCCTAATCCCATTTAAAAGCGAAGGAGAGAACTCCTTCCAAAATGAAATTATACTCACAGGCATAGAGTCCAGAACGATAGCACATAGCCTATGGATTTAGAGCCAGATGGGTCATACTAATTGCCTATACAATTCACTGAGGAATCACTAACTGTGTGAATATGAAAATATTTGGTGTTAAGTGAGAAAAGTAAGGTACAGATGTCATGGATTCCACAAACCAGACTCACTGCCACACAGTTGTTTTTGACTCAAAATGACCTTTAGCTTCCTGGGATGATAAATAACTATACCGTAATATAACTTCATCGTTCTCCCATGGAGTTTCTGGTGGGTTTCAACCACCAAACTTTTGGCTAGCAGTTCAATGCTTAGCCCAAATGCCACCAGGGCATTTTAACATGGATGTGCTAGTCCTTCTAGCAAATATTAGGAAATGATCATTCACATTCATATTTACTGTGAGTCTTTCAACTCAAGAAAAGAGTTATGTTTTTGGAAACCCACATAAGGCAGTTCTACCCTGCCTGATGGAGCCAGGATGACTCACAATCAGCTTGATGGTGGTGGTGTTTTCAGTTGAGTATACACATAATGAAAATGAAAATTGTGACCGTGGGGTGAAAGTGAGTCTTCGGTTAAATGACATCAGCTGTATTGAAAACTTCTCTTCTCTTTTTAATATTCCGTGCATCTTTTAAAGGATTCAGTTCTGACAAAATGGCATCTAGCACAATTTTTTAAAATTTGATGGAAGTGTTAATGTCTAATACAGCTGAGTATCTATGAGCCTTAGCTTCCTACTAAACCTATGTTTTCATTGTATAATCAACAGATTCAGTTGTTTAGTTCTGTAATGTCTAATCCTGAATTGTAAATATCACATATTGCACAGCTTCCCAAAAGTTTTATATTTAGCAGGAAGCAGACAATTTAAGGTCATTTTGATTAGGAGAATTTGCCTAAATGGTTAAAAATACATAGCAAAGGAAGAAATAAGATATGTAAGTTAAAAGAAGCAAGTCAATCTTTTAATATTTCTATGCACTCAGACATACATATGCTCAATTTCAATGCAATTTTGTCATTGAGTCCCTTCTGGCAATCCTATAGGAAAGAGTAGAATTGTCCCTGTGGGATTCTAAGGCTGTTAATCTTTGCAAAGGCAGAAAGCCTCATGTTTCTCCCAGAGATAGGTTGGTGGATTTGAACCACCAACCTTTAGACTAGCAGCAAAACTCAGAAACACATTATGCCATCAGGACTCCTTACATACACACTAAAGTATTCACATTATCTCGTCTCTGCTGGAAGCAAAATCATAGAGTAGAAGGATTCAAGTAACTTTTATTTAGATTTGATCGTTTCCCAAATGGGTGGCTAGATTGAAATGTCACCAAGTTTTCCAGAAAAAAAAAGTTGACATTTTGTTTAATATATGAATAATATTTATAGTTTTGACATTCTGTTTGTTTTTCAAACACTGCTAGATAAGATTCTGAAATGTTATTATTTACTGCAGAGTATTCTCCTCCTGCATTTCTTTGGTTTCTGCTGTGTGACAGAGGTATTTACCAGAACAAGTTTGGATAGCTATATGACAACAGCTGGCAAACTTCTGTATTAGGAGTCACATAATAATATTTTAGGCCTTTTGGGTCACACAGATTCTATTCCAATTGTTCAACTCTGCCTTTCTGCTAAAAAAGCTGTCATCATTGCTCCTTAATGAGTGAGAGGGACTAAGTTCTAGTACGGCATTATATACAAAAAGAGAACCCTAACTGCTAACCCCTGTTTAGAATTCTCTTCCCTTCAGCTACAGTGCTGTCAATATCTCCATTCCTGTCACTCCATTCATGTATCTGTCATCCTCTATGGTCTGCTCCTTTTCTTACATTTGATCCTTCTCCTTGTCACGAAATCCCTACTTGGCAATATTTTGATATCTTCACGATAATCTCAACTCACCTCCTCAGCTACTGCTAAGCTTCTTTAGAAAGTGCCCCTTCCAGAACACTGGCCTGGTTTTCACAGCCTGGCTAAGCATTTTGTGATTTCCCAGAATACCTTTTTACTTCTACTACTTTGATTATTATGGGGAGAAACCTTATCTTTCTTAATATTTTCATCTGCAAGACTATTAAAATACTTTTGTTGAATGAAAAAAATTCTATCACAGAGTATAATAGGTAGGTTTGTTATGTCAACATGGCAAGTGAACACATATGAGATCAATTAAAGGGCAGAGATAGAAATGGCTTGGTGAGCCTTGCCTTTGTCTCTTGCACTTGGATCTTTGGACCAGCCAGCTGCATCGTTTGTCCTCTGTCTTGACCTCCAAGCAACATACACGTGGGACACCTAAATGTGGACTGTGTAGCTTTGAGTTGAGTTTCCTTCAAGCCCTACTTCATTATGCTCCTGGAGTATACATCTCTTGAGCTGGGAACTGTTGGACTCTCATCGGGCTGACTGTTGGTGACCTGCTTTGCTGTTTGCTGCTTTGGCTGGATAGTCTAAATCGCTCTACAGAGGACTACTTTATGGCCCTCAAGACTCCAAGGACTGCTGTTGTACTAGCTGTCTCATGCAAATGAGCTGCACTGAGTCATTCACATTGCTTTCTAGATTAGTTAGCTGTTTATTTCTTATGTTAAATATATTTCTATCTATATAAATATATAGAGAGAATTATTAGTGTCCTTGTTTTGTTTCTCTAGAGAACCCTGTCTAACACAGAGTGAGATAGTTGTGTGTGTGTGTGTGTGTGTCCCAACATAGTTGAAGAGTCTCATTTGGAGACATTTTGAATTTTAAAATAATTATTCTATATGTATAATGTCGTAGATGAGGAAGCTGGGGTTAATTAGAGGTTAACTGAATTGCCGAAGGTCACATAATTAAAAACAATGTCAGGACTATAAGCCAAGGTAGATTGTTCCTTGTGAAACACTCTCCTCATTAACAGCCCAAGGCAGAGCTAAGGAGCTGGGATTTATTGGCTCTGCAGTGAAAACACATTGATCAATGAAGTGAACATGAGCAGGTATCTGCTTTAGAAGATAACCCTATGCTATATTGCCCCTTGTAGCCTTTTCTTAAGCTGTCATCTATGTGTCGTCCACTGTGATAATTACTCATTCACAAGCAGCAGGCCTTCCAGTGAGTACATTTTAATCCCCAGTCCGGTAGTTACCATCTGGGTGAGTTGTCACCAAATTGTTCTTGTCTTACAAAATCCACAGCTAGGTCTCTGTGGGTCTTTTTAAAATAGAAGCTGATATTAATCAGATATAAAATCAACTGATTCCTGGGGAATATAGACTTATTTTGTTCTAAGAAAATTCTTAGAGTTTCTTTACACTGTAATTAACAGAATGAATTTTAGCAAAGTTTTAAATAATAGGCATATACATTTTGGTGCTTAGTGTAATTAGAAATTATGTCAACTAGACACTCATGACTAAAGGTGGAATTAAACCTGTTAATCAGATAATAATCTGATGACACCAATGTCATAGTCTCTTGAATAAGAGCAAGGCTCACAGGGATAATCTCATTCTCTGACCCTTCACCTTCCTGCCTGCCATAAGACAACAGCTGGCAAACTTTTGTATTAGGAGACACATAATAATATTTTAGGCCTTTTGGGTCACACAAACTCTATTCCAATTGCTCAACTCTGCATTTCTACTAAAAAAGCTGTCATCATTGCTCCTTAATGAGTGAGAGGGATTAATATGGCATTATTTATAACAAAAGAACCCTAACTGCTAACCCCTGTTTAGAATTCTCTTCTCTCCAGCTACAGTGCTGTCAATAGCTCCATCCCTGTCACTCCATTCATGTATGCTTACCTCCATAGCTGGTTCCACGTTGACCCTCTGACCTGAGAGCTTTCAGTGCCCCATCATATTTTCTCTCAACTCTGTACCCACCAGCCCGGGACCTGTTTGCATCCTGCCTCACCTTCCTGTTTCACCAGCATGTGGCTACATGAATCTGAGAGTGACTGGTATTGGACTTAGGGACTTGTATTGAACTGGGCTGGGAGAACTCTTGATACATAAATACTTCTTTTTATATTTCCTTTTTAAAAATAATTTTATTGGAGGCTCATACAGCTCTTATCACAATCCATACATACATACACACATTCAAACATATTTGTACATATATTTCCATGGTCATTTTCAAAACATTTTATTTCTACCTGAGCCCTAGGTATCAATTCCTCATTTTTTGCCCCCTCTGTGTTAGTCCAGGTAGACTAGATAAAAAAATTCATAGGCATTCATGCTTTAACTACAAGAGCAATTGAATATTGAATTGAATATTGAGAAAACAATCCAGCCCAATCCAGATCAAGTCCAGAAGTCCCATATTAGTCCATATGTCTGATACCAATCTATAAAGTTCTCTTCAGACTCATGCAACACATGCAATGACATTGATTATAGGAATGTCACAGGCCAGTGGGTGGGAAGTGTTGTGGATTCAGTGGCAGTGTAGCCATCATATCACTGGCATGAGTTTCCACATGGCTTCTCCAGTTCTGAGACTCTGGCTGCCATCAGCCTCTTTCCTTGTGACTTTTCAAGGAGGATGTCTCACAGGGACTGAGCAGGTGTCCTGCTTTTAAAGAGCTATTTATCTTCTTAGTGGATCTAAATGAGGTCATCAGACTGCTATCTAATTTATCAGGCTAACCTCCATCCCTTCCCTCTTTTTTTCCCCTTTTTATTTATTTATTTATTTATTTTTAATCATTTTATTGGGGGCTCATACATCGTTTTTCACAATACATAAATAAACATACTGTGCCAAGGACCTTCACATGTCCACTTATCGTTCTCCAATTGTCCGCCTTTTCCCTTAAGCCCCTAGTATCGGCTTTTCCACCCCTTCTCCTCTTCCCCTGCTCTCTCCTCCCCACTAACCCTCAATACTTTATACATTGTTATTGTTCTGTCATATCGTACACTGCCCGACCTCTCCCCCAACCCACTCCTTTGATGCCCACCCTTCAAATAGGAGCTTATGTGTATATCCTTGCCATTGGTTCCATCTCTCTACCCCACCTTCTCTCTAACCTTCCAGCATCTCCATTCTAACCACTGGCCTGAAGGGTCTCATCCATCATGGTTTCCCCATATCTCCAGCTCCCCTCTATGCTAGTGTATACATTTTGATTACAAAGCAAACAAAACAGAAAATGAAAACAATATATCAAAATTCTCTCATTCTTTTTTCTTTTCCTAAATCACATATAATCTATTTCTTAAATGTTACTGAATCAAACCCTATCAGGTGCATTGTTGCACATATGCTTCTTCTAATCAATAAAGCATAATATTACATTCATTTCAAAAGAAATAAATTTGTGAAAGAAAGAATAACTGATAGTTTTCAAAACTGGGTATTATTCCAAACACTAGTATTTCATTCTTGACAGCTTACCAAAATATTTAATTGTATCGTTTTTATTTTTAATAACTCAGTGTGTTGCTATCCTTTAAGTAGAGAAATACAAGAGTTCCATTTAAGTTTAAAATTTATATCAGTCCCAGGTCCATGATCAAAACAGTTGGGGGAAATCATCGAAGACACTACAAACAGAGAAGAATACCACAAATACATGCAGGAAAGAGAGAAGGTGAAGGACTTGAATAGTCACTGAGTTAGCACAACTACTCAAGTACTGGGTAATCCATAGACACCACTTGTGTTCTTCTGGAAAGATCAGACATTATCCTTTTGTATAACACTGTTTCTGAGAAGAATATAACTGTGTTTACTCTTTTTATGACATTCAAAAATGTAATTTAAATTTAGTTGAAAAATATCAACACTATTTTTGGAAAGCTGGGGTGGGGTATAACCTATGAAGAGAAAATTTCAAAGATATCATTACTTTTCCTGTATCTGAACATTGTCCCATTATCTTCTCTACCAATGACTTTCCATTCCCAAATCGAAAAAAAATTACAAACTCTTTAATTTGATCTTTGAGAAAATGGTTATGGAAAGTACTAGAATTGGAGGTACAAGGAGCTTCTTTCTGATACTTTCTAGACACCAACCCATGGTCAAGTTAAATTTACTAAACCTCAGTTTGTTTCTTTCGTTAGTTTCTATGCATATTATCTCTTTAGTGGAAGAAATATGGGGCTTTTTACTCCCTTAAAGAGTGAAAGTATTTAAGATCTACTCTGATCTAGGGAGACTATGAGTCAGCTTTCACTTGATGGCAATGAATAAGTTGTTTAATCTGTAACAGAAAATTTCAAAAGGCAGCTCGAAAAGACAAACTAAAACATTATAATGAAATGTGCAAGGACCTAGAGAGAGAAAGTCAAAAAGGATGAACACACTCAGCATACCTGAAACTGAAAGGATAAAAGAAAAATCCAAGCCTTGAGTTGAAACATTGACTCTAAGAGCAAAATATTGAATTTTGTGAGAAACATAAAAAGAAGTGGGAAATAATATGGTTACTGTACCAAAAAGAACATTTCACCACTTCAGGAGGTAGCACATGAGCAAGAACTCAAGGTACAAAAGGAAACAATTCAAGAATACTGACAGCATTAGCTGAAAACAAGACTGCAGAAATTGATTGATTACCAATTGAAATATTTCAATAAGCTGAGAAACACTGCAAGTTCTGACTCATCTATGCCAATAAATTTGGAAGACAGCGACTTGGGTCTTGACTGGAAGAGATCCATATTTATAACCACCTTTTACAAAAAACAGATCCACCTTTTCTGTCAGTTTGTCATACTGTGTGACTTATGAGTTGCTGTGATGCTAGAACCTATATCATTAGTATATAAAATATACCAGCAGAGTCACCCAAAATGAACAGGTTTCAGTGTAGCTTCCAAGCTAAGAGTAAACCAAGAAGACGGTATCAGCTCCTTGTTTCTGAGGAAGATGTGCCTGAAAAACCTTATGCACATCTTGAAAACTTTGCCAGATACTGAAGGCTTAATATGTGGGCAGAGAGCTCCTTAGACATAAGAATAGCAAAACTTCATCTTACCTTTTGATGTGCTACCAGAAGAGACCGGTCCAGGAAAAGAAGTTCATGTTTGGTAAGCAGCTGAGGAAAAATAGTGACTGCAACAATGTGCTCAAGCATAGGAACAATTGTGACAATCTCCCAGGACAGGACAGTGTTTCATTCTGCTGTGTATAGAGTCACGATGGGTCAGAACCAACTACATGACACCACAAACAAAGAAAGGTGACCCAACAGAATGCTCAAATCATAAAACAATATCATTGCTTTCACATGCAATAAAATGTTGCCGAAGATCATCCAACAATGCTGCAACAGTACATCTGCTGCTAGAGGTACAGACCAGATTTAGAAAAGGATGTGGAACAAGGGATACCATTGCTGCTGTCAGATGGTCTTGCGTCAAGGCAGAGATTATTGACTATTCCAAGACAATTGACTGCTTGACAAACTATGGATAAGCTTGAGAAAAATGGGATTTCCAGAGTACTTCTTTGTGCTCATATGGAAGTTGAACATGGATCAAGAGGCAGTTAGGGCAACAGATCAAGGAAATGTTGCATAGTGTAAAAGCAGAAAAATTGTGCAACAGGATTGTGTCCTCTTGGAATACTTATTAAGACCTATCTGAGCAAATCATCAGCATAGAAAGTGGATTACAGGAAGAAGAATGTGGCATCAGGATTGGAGGAAGGCTTACTAATGACCTGTGATATGCTTATGTCACAGCCTTGTTCATTGAAAGTGAGGAGGACTTAAAGCACTTGCGAAAGCAGATTATGGATTTAAACTTTCATTATGGATTGTGATTCAATCTAAAGAAGACCAACATCTTCACAAATAAACCAATAGATAAATCGTGATGTATAGAAAAAAAGATTGAAATGGTCAACAATTTTGTCTTGTTTGCATCCGCAATCAATACTCATAGAAGCCGAAGTCAAGAGATCAAAAGGTGAGTTGCATTAAGGACAGTATTAAAAATCAAGGATGGTACTTTAGGACAAGTGTGAACCTTATCCAAGCCATAATATTTTCAACTTTCTCATACACATGTGAAAATTGGACATTAGACAAGGATTATCCAAGAACAATTGATGCATTTAAATTGTTGTTCTGGCAAAATATTGAATATTCCATGAATCACTAAAAGGACAAAAAGATCTGTCTTCATAAAATTAGTAAGAGTGATTATTAGAGACAAGCATCACAAGACACAGACCTTGCAGAAGTATACCATACTCAGTAAAATAGAGCAACAATTAAAACAAAAGTCCCTCAGGAACATGGATTGACCCAGTGGTTTCATAAGCATAAGAATAATTGTGGTAATGGTGCAGGAATAGGCAGTATTTCTTTAAAAAGAACAACATAAAGCTAACACCTCCTTCATACAGGTGTAAATAAATTAATCTGCATTTTAAAATAGCAAATAAGCTATACAAATCTCACTTGTAAATAGGAACTCATAGTGTAATAGTTAAATGTAATATCTGAAGTCCTTATGCAGTCCATATTTTCTTATCAATCAAAGATTGAAGTCTGTCTTTTCTGGGATGATTCTAGTCTTCTATTGACCTAGGGTCTCATTTTCAGAGAATCTCAATTAAAAACAACAACAAAAGCAGTCTTGTTTGTAGTATTTGTGATTTTCTAAGGTAA
Source organism: Nesogale talazaci (assembly GCA_004026705.1). Lineage (NCBI taxonomy): Eukaryota > Metazoa > Chordata > Mammalia > Afrosoricida > Tenrecidae > Nesogale > Nesogale talazaci. The sequence continues at coordinate 59,303 of PVJH01001211.1, forward strand.
AAATTATCCTATAACAACCAATTTCAAGTCTCAAGCTTGACATCCAGCTTAAGAAGTGTATAATAATTGATAAGATGTTCCAGCAAGTCTTTGACGCTCCCTTATCTTCCATGGTATAGTTGATAGTTTCATTACATTTATTCCTAAAGGACTGGTGGTATAAATGGTCACAGTGTATTCCTTAGGATGCTCATAAAGGCGGTTGACTCGGCTCAAGTTTTGGTTAAACCAAGAGCAGGTAGTTAAAATTATAGAACTCTTGAGGGCTCTCAACACTTAACTTGTCTTTTAGCACAAACATGAAGGAAGTGTCTCAATGTGGCTGTGATCATAACACTAGAGAATTATGTAATGCTCTGGAAACCAATTTGGCTCATCAGCTATTAGTAAAGTCACCATTTTCTTAGCTGCCATTGAGTTGAGACAATGGAAGGAAGCACAGGTTGGTGTTGCGTCACGCCTACAACAGTTGTGGATAGACCATTGTCATCCCTTTGTTTTCTGACTGATTTACAGAAGCAAACCCACACTCCTCTCTTCCTAGGCTGTCCAATGCCCTGTTAAAATCTTCAATATCACAGCTGTGAATGAGATGCATTAGCCTAAAATCAAACTTTGGAAGGTAAACAATTATATTCCTGCACGACAATGTCACCAGCACTGTGAACCAGGATATATTATTTTCTTTGCCTTCTCTCAAAAGCATTTTTCTAAATTCTTCAGTGAAGAGTTACATAATGTTCTAATAGCAACCAACTTACAGCATGTTCAAGACTTGAAAAAATTATTTCTGAGCTATGTACCCACTATTTAGTAAATTTAAAAATCATTTACTCTAACCCCCCCAACCCTTCATCTTTATAGTGTCATTATTCACCCAAACCACATAAATTCATACATCTATCTGTCTCCCTATTGGACTATACATTTTCTGAAAGCTAGTGTTGTCTTACTCATTTTGCAGCCCCTGAGGCCTGACACGTAGTAGATGAATGGATGACTGTATGATGAATTAAACTGATAGACATCTGTGAAACCCAAACTCTAAGTAATCTTTGCTCATTGACCATCATATACTGATTTTTTCTTGTAATCTAAGCCACGTTTTATTATTTTATGTCATTATATAAGTAAAACCAATTAGTGTATTTGTCATAAATACCTTGGGACTTCCACTACTGAATTCTTCTTCCCATTGACTCTGGGCAGGCTCTGTGAATACTTGAGCAATGAAATGTGACAGAAGTCACTTTGTGCTAGCTCCGATGTTCAGGCATTATGTATGCATGTGTGTAAAGATAAATATAGGACAAGTGGTTAACTGAATCAAAGCTATATCTAATGTATTGTTTCTAATTTAGTTTGACTTCTAATAAAAGGCAAGAACTCTTTTATGATTAAAATATTATTTTACTAACATCACATTTAATAATCCTCATGAGTGCGTTATGGCTTGTTTATCCATGCACGATTAAGCTACTAGGTTTCATATTAATTAAGCCTACATCTTAAGTTATTGTTTAAAAACACAATAATCTATTTTCATGTTAGAAGACCAATTTATGTTATGGCAATTTTAAAGATTTACAGTGAGCATATTTCATCAGGTGATAGCCACATCAATGGTAATGGTAATAATTTAAAAATTATTCCAGCTCATTTTCATTTTTCAGCCTGTAAGTTTATTGCTTCCCAGACTGGAGGCTTGGTAAGCCTGGGTTCTTGGCACTGATTAGGTTTGTTAGTAAACTACTTTATATTACTTACAGATGCAGATGAGGGTGCTCTATGAAACTCATGGAAAAATCCCACTATATTTGAATTCTTTTAAAAACTTTTGAAGCATATATTTATATATATATATATAACTTATTTCATTGTTAGTTGTTGTTGCTGTTGAGAATGTACACAGAAAAACATCCACTCATTCAATAGTTTCTACATCTGCAATTTGTAGATTTATCATATTGAATTATTCTTTCTCCAGTAATATAAATACATTGTCCCCTATGGTTCCTATCTAATCTTTCCACCTGCTGTTGTCCATTTAATCCCATATAATAGTTTGTAAAAGAACATCAATCTCTAGACAAGCATTTCTTACTAATAAAACTTAACTGTGTTTAGTTTTAAGAATATGTTGAGAAGTAATTTTGTTTAAGCTTTAGAGATTATCTTGGGGAAGTACTTTCAGGGGTTCATCCAACTTTCATTGCTTCAAGTCATCTGAAACTCATGAGAATTTGAAATTCTGTTCATGTTTTCCCATTTTGAGCAGGGTTTTTTTAATGGAAGCTTTGATCAAAATAGTGAGCAATGGCAATGTAACACCATCAGTTCATTTGGGCCCCCAGCAAAGAAGACAGAGACAAATGACCATACATTCCATATCTTTCTCTTACTGCTCTCAGTGTTCCTTTGTTATTTCAGGCATGTAGAGACCAACTGTTGTACTTTGGATAACTTGTTGCAAACCTTTAAAATTCCAGCAAATTAGGAATAGAGGCACTGAATGTGTTATTAGGCCAATTAACAGAGATGTTCAAGAACCTTGTTCTGGTTCAACTAGAAAAACAAATTCAGACACCCATAAATATATATTACTTGGCAGTTTATATGAGAGAGCAATTGAATATTGAGAAAACATCCCACAACAGTCTTGAGCAAATTGATAAATCTAATATTAGGATATATATCTGATACCAATCTATAAATTCCTCTTCAGACTCATGAAACTCAAGCAATGATGCTGAATGCAGGAAGATCACAGGCCAATGGGTTCAAAGACTTGAGGATGCAGTGGCAGTAGGAGCATCTCAGTGCTTGCAGGGATCTCCATGTGGCTCCTTCAACTCTCAGGGCATTGCTCCAGTGTCTCATCAATAGAGCATCTCTCAAGGAATGAGCATGTGTCCATCCTCTGACAACCTATTACTCTCCTTAGTGGTTCCAATTGAGGTCATCAAGCTGTGATCGCATTGACAGACGGAACTCCATCCCTTTACTCTTAATCCTCAAATGGACATCAGATTGTGTAACTATGAAAGAACTCATAAATCAATAAGCCAAATCTCATGTGGTTTTCAATTGGGCATGAGCAACCTCAGCAACTACTCTTTTATGTTTTAATCATTGTTGTAAATATCACAACACATTTGCTAATCAACTTTGTAAAGGTGTATAATTTATTTACAGCAATTATAATCATCAACTGTATGTATGTATGTATGTATATATATACACACACACCCCTAACCAACTTGATATTTCCACTTTATAAACATTAATCCCCACTTTCCATGTCCTTCCCTCCTCTTATAACCTCTATTACTAAAAAGAGACATGATGACATTGGCCTGCCTAAGGGGAAGCCTGTTTAATATTAGTTTTCCAACTTAGTCCAGTGGTGTGACCCAGACTCTGAGCTACATTGCTTTAGACCTGCTGGCAAGAGAAAACCTGTTTAATTACCTGCCCCAGCTGTACTTACTAAGTGGAAAGATGATTAAATCTGTCACTCTATTTCACAGTTCCTTTCTACAATTCAACTATATGCCACAGAGATGGGAGGATACTGGGGGACTAGGCAAGACAAATATCATTCTAGTGGCAGGTGTCTTAAGAACATTGTTTTAGACAATTTTTTTTCTAAAATGAGAGACCATCCTAGGTCTCAGCCAAGCCTTTATTCTCCAACATAAAAATGCAGAGTTCTTTGATGCTCTGCCAACTTCGTGTGTTGCCAATTGTGTGCAACTGTTCATCATTTACCCAAAGAATTGTCCAATTCATGCTCAAAGAGAGAGAAAAGAAGAGGACTTTACCTGTTTCTATACAAGTTGAGAGAAGAAAATTTGATAACGTTATTTTAAATAATGCTTCAAAAATCTTGAAGAAGACACAAACTTGTCTTGTTTCAGTTTGCAAGCTGCTTTCACTATTGCTCTTACTTCATTACTATCATATTATAATGATAGACGGATGTAATGAATGGACAAGCCTACTGTACCTATGTGAAGTACAGTGCCAGCATCATCTTACAAATCTATGCAAGTTTTGCTTTTATCCCAAAACATATCCTTGTTGATTATAATGTAAATATAATAGTATGCATCCCTTAAACTTTTGACTAAACTTGGTTATCCCTGGAATCCCAGGGTACAGGTACTTTAACCTGCACTCTGAATGCCTCACAGGAATGCTCCAGATTTTCAGATGCATATATAGTCTAATTTTCACTATTTTCCTTTTACTAAGCTCTCTATACATAAAATATATTTGGAAAATAACATAACCTATCTCTCTTTTAGTTTGAGATGCACCACGAAAGAAAAATGTGGCTAATAAAACTGATGGTCAAGCAAATAGGGTATCTATGAATAAAAATGATGGTCAAGGAAATAGGATATCTATCAAGTTCAATTTGATGGCAACAGATCTGTTGTTATTGAGTATATTGAGTATTTTAAAATACATATAAAATGAGACTCTTCTTGATGAAGGAGTTAATTATATTTGTTGTTAAATACTTCAGACATCATTATTTCTTATTGTATCTGTATTACTCCAGCTAAATTTCCACTTAAATCACAAGTTAACTTCATTTGAATTATTAATAATTACAACTACTTTTAATTTTGCAATCTTCTTTTGAAGTGTATCCAAAAAACTAAACTCACTCACCCACCCCTAATGTGGAAATTTTTAGGCTAAATGAAAATAGTAAATGAGCCAATATTTATATACAGATGGTCAAAGAAATTACCTATGTTCCTCCCACAATGAATGTCATTTAGAATCTGAGGTGGCACAAAAAGTGATCCAACTTAGTGTTCTGATGAAGACTGAAGGAATCTCTCTGGTCTCAAACCACCCATATGATCTGAAACTAAGCCATTCCTAAAGACCCCTGTCCAGCCACACTATAGGTCACAAAATAAAAAATTAAGACACAGGAAGAACTTGTTTCTTAGAACAATCAATTGAAGGAGATCAAAGCAAAGATTGTAACGCAGTTTGGGTTAGAAAGTTTCAACAACAAGAAAGTGGAAAGCAAAGTTAGATTTGGGTTCAATGCCAGCATATTGTTATTGGGAACTCAGCCCATCCTGGAGCATTCTATGTACAAGGTACCAGGTGAAAAACTTTATTTTTTAAACAAGTTTTGATATGGCAAATAGTCCCAAATCTAGTCCAAATCCAAAAAAAGAGTTCATCCATAAGCATTTATGGAGGTAACATGGGAAATTTGTCCCCATTTTTACTAAAGCAAACAAGAAGGTTTCCAAGAGTGTCTATAAAAATACATTTTAATTTGGAGCATCTATAAACACTTAATAAAAGCCACATTTCTTGAGAAAGGAAACTATTATACAGTATTTTTAAAAACATACTAATTTAAATATCCCCTCTGCTCACTACCCAGGCTTTTAGAATGCTGAATGTGCTTGCTCAATGAGCACGTCATTTCCCACGGCCAGCATCTTGCCCTTTACTTGCTTGTGTTCAACCATGCCAATGCGTTCGGTTTGGCCATGGTAACATTTGTATGGTATTTATTCCCAGTGTTTCTTGTCCACAATGTCGCCTGTCTTGTAGATTGGCAAGTCTGTGGCCAAAGGAATGTCGTCATACTTCCTGAAGGGTCTGGAAGGATGTGACCCTCTTCTTTCCATGGTGTTTGTTATTATGGTGAGGCCTGTACCATTTCTTAAAAGGTCAGATCTTTGCCTATCAGATTAATCCCTGTCGTATTCTTGCCAGGGGAGCATGGAGGCACTAAATATATGATGGTTCTGGGTGCTCTTTCAATGAATGCCCACTAAGCCAGGAGACCCACCCAAGGTCCTATGACTGCCCTTTCCCCATCTTGAGGTGGCCATATTTTGCTTCCTTTCCCATCTCAAAATTTCCTGCAATCTTTGAATTCAGGACTGAAGCTACTAGATAGGAAAAGAAACATCTTTTCAATTGTATCGTGGATGTGACTTGAATAAAAAAGTTGTGTTAGACTCTAATGTTTTTGCAATTGATTGGCTATCACAAATCCTATTGATTAGAATGTGGTAGGTCATATCATAGGTGTTTACTTGATTCTAAGAGCAAAGCTATAAGAGAATAGAATGCTTACAAGTAAATTTCATAAGAAATGCAATACTTTAGAATGAAAACTATAAAATGACATTGAGAGAAATAGGGAGACCTAAATAAAGGGCCTCTGCATGTGTATGGCCTGTGACTGAACCTGGGTGAGATGGTAACACCCATTCCCACTACCACCACGACTGCTGATTCCAGCAGGTTCGTGTCACAGAAATTGACAAGCTGATGCTAAAACACACTTGGAAATGCTAGACCCCACAGGGGAAAAGTTCTGACCAAGATCAAGACTAGAGGAGTTATCCGCCGTGACTGCAACCATCACCCCAGAGCAGCAAGAACAGGCATGAGGGCAGGTTCAGTCCTGTCCAAGCACACGCTGCCCGCATACTCTAGCCAAGCAAGAAAATAAGCTCGTGGGAATTGTGTGGCTGGCAAACAAACAAACAACTGTGTATGTTGTACATTTAAAAGTATGGCAGACTAACAGAATAATACAGTATATCCAGAAATGAAGAGCAAAAAACCGCAATTATAGGTGAACAAATGACACAAACAAACTCTGGCACCTTTAAACAATGGAATCAATAAAATGAACACAGACAACTCTCTTAAACATTGTAAGCTAAGACATTATTGTAGTTAGGTGCCATCAGTTGGGTTCTCACCTATAGCGACCCTATGCCCAACAGACAGGAACATGGCACAACAGGTCCTCCGCCCTACTCACCATTGTTCCTGTGGCTGCGCCACTCCCACCCCCTTTTTAATTTCGAAACCACCAGCCATGCTCTGTGGGAGAAAGAGTGGACTTTCTAGTCCTTTATAGAGCTACAGTCTGGTAACTCAGCGGGGAAATTCTGCCCTGTCCTACAGGGCTATGATGAGTGAAAAGTGACTGGATAGCAGTGAGTTAATATGACATGAAGAGTTCTATAATCCTCTACTAATTCCACATGAAAATGTCTAGTATCGACATCCTTGAGGAACTCAATTTGTGATGATCCTTTAAAATGTCCTTTAAGTTTGGAAAACAAAAATAAGTCTGAATGTGCAAAAAAACAGGGTTGTATGGTGGATGAGGCAAATTTCTCAAGAGAGACATCAATCCGCTCAAGCAATGAAACCAAATCTGAAACAGCAGCTGCAACTGGAGACACTGCAATATTGAGTTTACAATAATCCACTGTATGCACCAGGATCCGTCTGCATTTTACACAAGACACATAGGTGGGAATCACCACCCTTGAATCCTTCAATCCTTGGTGGCATGAACCTCTGCAACTCCTTCAAGAATGCAGTCTAGGCCTGTAAGTCTGATATTAGCCCATATATCTATCTATAAAATCCTCTTAAGATTCATAAAATACATATAATGACACCAAATTCAGGATGATCACAGGCCAGTGGATAGAAAGTCTTTAGATCCAGTGGTGTTGCAAACATCTCCACCTGGTAGGGGACCCATGTCATAAAATGACCAGATAATAAGGGGGACACCATTGATCAGTGTGAAGTGGGGAGGGTTCTTGATTAAAAATTTGGTTTTTATATAGCAACAAAAATGTTTATAGATCACAAAATAATATTGTAATATATTTATTTTAATTTTAAAATGTTGCAGGACGTTGTTAAATTGGTAAAAAGTAGGACGTCTGGTCACTTTATCCATGTGGCTTCTCCAGTTCCCACGGCATGGGGTCCATCAGCATAGTGCCATGTGTGCTCTCAGTAGAGCATCTCTGAGGGAGTGAGCAGAGCAAGAAATGCCTCCCTCCTCCAAGGAGGAAATACAAGAGTTCCCAGAATTCTTAGGAGAAGGCCACACCCACACAGAAGCCTCATTGCTTATATTTTGACTGACAGTCCAGACTCCACCCCTTCAATCATAACCCTCTCAAATTGACACCAGATTATATAACTGTCACACAAAGCAATATCTTGGAGTTTCGATACTCTAAAGAGGTCTTGTGCAGCCAGCAGATTTGCCTAACACAATTTTTTGCTTTCTTGACTGCCTCTTCCATGAGAATTGTTTGTGGATTCAAGCAAGACAAAACCTTTGACAGCTGCATCCCTTTCTGCTTTTATCATGGTGTGATCTATTGGCCCATTTACAGAAGCTTTAGTTTTTAAATTTAGCTCTAATCCATATTGAAGGCTGAACCTCTGATCTTCATCAGAATGACTCGTGCCCCTTTCTTTTGTCAAGCAAGACAGCTTCTACTGCAAATCAAAGGTTGTAAATTAGCCTTCCTCCAATCCTGATAGCACATTCTTCTTCATATCTTCCAGCTTCTCTGATTATTTGCTCAGCCTGCAGATTGGACAAGTATGGTAATAGGATACAACCCAATTGCAACTCTTTCCTGATTTTAAACCATGCACTATCCCCTTATTCAGTTTACACAACTACCTTCAATTCCCATTCTTCTCAAGCTTGTCCATAGTGTGTAATAATTCACATAGTCTATTGCCTTGAAGTGGTCAATATAATACAAGCAAATATCTTTGTTATTCTCCACTTTGCTCCCAGATCCATCTAACATTGGCAATGGTACCTTTTTTTCCCCATGTACTCTTCTAAATCCAGTTTGATCCTTCTGACACTCCCTGTCAACGTACTGTGGTAACCATTGTTAGATGATCTTCAATATAATTTCACTTGCATCTAATATCAATGATATTGTTGTATTATCTTTCTTTGGAATGGGTACAAATATGGATTTATTTCATTCAGCCATTTAGTCAAGAAATTGTCTTCCAAGTTTCCTGTCACAGTTGGGCCTACCATCTCACATGTGGCTCAGGAAAACAATGATTTTACAGAAAGTGGATTAATCTCTTGAGATGAGAGAGAGGGCTGGAGTGGAATCTCAGAATTTAACACCTCCATTTTCTGGATAATTGCCTATATACTCATATCCTAAGTTTCAGGGTCCCTTTTTATCTAAGTCATGCTTTTAGTTTAATATCAGACATCTTTCTAGGTTGAGAATTAAGGTAGGTAATAATTCAGCTACCCACATTATAATACTCTGTGTTTGGTTTTCAGCAATTACTAGAATAAATAACTTATGTTCATAGCTTTGGGGTCATTGCTGCACTATTTAAGACAGGCTTCAGAACATCTCAGTTCATCCGTTTTCCTTAATAGGTTGTGCAAGCAAGAATGAATTTGCTTTTCTATATATGGCATTCTGACAAAAAAATGTTGAAAGATATCAAACGTCATTGCTTCAGCAGCACATACTAAAATTGGAATGAAAGCTATCAAACATAAGATAAACCAAAGTCTCACATCTTACCAATACTTCATATATTGGTGGTGCTATTTTGGGGACTAACAGCAGATTAACGGCACCCTCTGTACGAGGAGTGACTGGCTTCACTGTACTTAGGGAGCTGGAGTTATCAGTGCCATTTTATGCCTGAGAACAAAATTTAGGAAATTTATCAATAGATTTTGTTACTCTGGCACTACTCATGCCAAATGGGTTTGTCTAGGTTGGCATGGGAAGCTCATGTATGTGTGTGCTCTTAGAAAGAGAATTACATTAAGAAATTACTTACATGTAGAAATAGGCAAGTCTAGTCTGGTTCTAGCCATCTTTCTTCTGGCTCATTGAAGCTAATGAACAGGAAGCAGGATGATGAAACAGAGATAAGTAGAGGGGCAGGGAGAGCAGGGCCCAAGGCTGGTGGATGCAGAGGCTCAAAGTCAGCTGAATCCACTGTCGATAGCCTGCTGATGGTTTCTGGGACCAGTAAGCTACCAAAAACGAGATAAGAAATTAGATGCAAGATCCATCTAAGGCAGAAGGTATAATTGGGCTTCAATCCAATTAATAAGTTGAGCTCCACTCCTATCCTTTCCCAGGAATGTCTAGTTGACCTAATCCTAAACCATCACATCAAGTATTCAAATATGATTCAGCATTAAGAAAACAATCAACATATTATTCCACATAAACAAAGAAGCACTTGATTTTAGTACTTCAAGCAAATACCTCGTTAAAATTCGGCACCAATGTTTAGCAAAAGCTAAATAAAAATAATCAATCTCTTTACAGAATTAAAGCATGTATACAAAAGCAACAATCAATATGATTGTTAAGGGAAAGAGGTTGAATTTTTTCCTTTTGTTAATGGTAATCAGACAAGGATGATCCTGATCACTACCTCCATTTATGATTGTTGTGGAATACCAAGCCAGGCAAATAAGGCAAAAAAAAAAAAAAAACCCTCAAAGGAATATGAGGCATCTGAGTTTGCAAAGAACTGGAGAAAGTCTATTTTCAGATGATATGATTCTGTGCATATGTGGCAGTCATGTACTTGTGTGTCAACTTCATGATTGGGAATCTAGGGGTAGAGTCTAGCCTGTCAATCTGGTGATAGTCAATGAGGTCTCTGTGTGGGCATGGCTTTCTCCTGAGAATTCTGGGAAGTCTCACGGTATATCCCAATTGTGGAAGAGAGACTTGGCTCAGTCTCTTGTAGTCAGTCTACTAACAAGACATGATGACATCATGCTGATCGATCCTGATTCCTGGATAATAAAGGAGTCAAAATGATGGGCTAGCTCTGATGGAGCCACACCTCTGGGGCCAGAGAGGCCAAGATGATACCCCTACCAGCGTTGAGATGCTTCACCCGCCATTGGACACTGCTGATGGACCCTGGGAAAAGAGGAGCCATGGAGAGACCCCTACCAGCGTCGGAATGCTTCTACCACCACTGAATATACAAGACTCTGCATCTGCTGGCCTGTGATTGTCCTGGTATCATTGCACATGCTTCATGAGTCAGAAAGAGACTTTATAGATTGGTATCAGACGTATGAGTTAATATCGGACTTATGACCTTGGACTGGACTGGTTTAGGATGCTTTCTCCATATTCTAGTCTTCTTGTATATAAACTTTCCCCATATATCTATATGCATGTTTATGAATTTGTTTCTCTAGTCGACCTGGACTAATACAGCATATAATCCCCTTCTGCCTCGAAAACATATCAAGAAAACTACAGGAACTAAAAGAAGGACTCCACAAAGTGACAAAGTACATGAACAAGAAACGAAAAGCAGTCAACTTTCTAGTAACAAAGAGAAATATGAAAAAAAAATCAGGGAAACAATTTCATTTATAGAAGTTGCTATAAAGTGAAAATACTTAGGAAAAATTATAAACAGAAATGTAAAAGACTTATACAAAGAAAACTACAAATAATACTTCAAATGAAAAAGAGACCCATGAAAATATCAACACTATCCATAATACAATATTGGCACACTAGAATCTCTGGATACATTTCATCATTATTCTTAAGAGAAAGAAAAACTAGCCACTGAATTTATTTAAATAAGTAATACCCCTTATAAGTCAAGCACTTCAGGAATGTAAATATTACAAGGCTTCAAATTCCCTGAAATCAATATTCTAAATAACTGGTGAAGGTACAATGGTAGACAGATAGATGTGCAAGAAAGAATGAACACATAAATAAACTCCTCCATGTATAGACTGCTGATATTTGATAAGGGACCAACATCCATTACATATAGAAGAGAGAGGTTCTTTAACAAATGGGCTTGGCAAAACTATCAGGTATCCACTTTTAGAAAAATGAAACAAGATCCATATCACTCACCATATACAAAAAACTAACTAAAAATGGATCGAAGACCTGAATGTAAATGTCTGAACTGCAAATATCATCAAACAAAAAATTATGGAAAACTTACCCCCAAATCCAAACTCAACTTCCTGCCATTGATTAACTCCCACCCCTAGCAACTCTACCTAGGGTTTCTGAGGTTGTAAATCTTTACTATTAGTTGTATTTCTTGTGTGTGTGTGTGTGTGTGTGTGTGTGAGTGTGTGGCATCACTGCCCTGGTGGGAGTAGGAAGCCCAGCCTTGCTCCTAGACAGCCGCTGCTGGATTTGAACCGTCAACCCTGCAGTCCCTCATACAACCACTATGCCACCAGGGCTCAGCCTCTATTATTTGTATTTCATGTGTGTTTCTATTTTATTTAGTTTTATATTTCATAGAGCGCTTTTACAGATATTGGAACAATTTGCAGTTCAATTAGATCAAATATAATTGTACAATTTCTACCATCATCAATTTTGAAACACTTTATTTCTTCTTGAACTCTTTGATATCAGCTTCAATTTATCCCCAAAGAACTGTCTCATCTTCTAGACTGGCTAATGCATTAGAACGGTCAGCCTTCCTATTAGCAATCTAGAACTTCCTCAACAGTCTACCCAGGGATACAATTAGCATAGATACATAATCAAGTATATCTCAAAATACACAATAGCAGAAAACAAAATAGGTGACTGGGACCTTATAAAAGCTAAACATTTAATTGCATCAAAATACTTCACCAATGATTTAAAAGAAAACCAAACCTGGAAAATATTAGAAATATTAAGCTCAATTTATGCAAAATATTAAAAGCATATCACTGAACTTAAAGTCCATTCCATGTTTCTGTCTAAGTTCTACAGCTAATTTATATCGTATTTTAGAGAATTATTTTCATTCTTCTAAATATCTTTCCATGTAAAAGAAAGTACATATGGGGAAAATAAATGTTTGTTCTAGCTTAATCATTATAAACTCTCTTCCAAGTCTAAGATACAAAAGTTTCTGTATTATAAGATGCTTATGGAGGATTAAAATACTGTATCCTTTAAATCAAGCATGATTAAAACAGGCTTTTGACACAAATAAAAGTATCACAACGTGTTTTCTTCTGGCATTTCCTTTGGTCAAGGTCAGTCTGCCTTGTGCCATACAAGCTCACTCCATAGCAGCTTGCTGGCATGACCTGCAAATTTCCCTATCACTGACAAGTTGGTATCAGTATTTGGCTCCCTTTTCCTCTAGACATAATAAAGATCATATTTCCCTTGTTTCTTTTTAATTATAAGATGGGTGGGGACATGGTTAACTTGGAACATAAGATGGGAAGAAAAATATATCAATTCTGAGTAAAAGAAAAGGGATATCCATGTACAATTCCCCAGCTTTCCTTCCCTGTGTCACTGGAACCAGTCCTGGCAGATGCAGAAATGAATGATGACACGAATGGCCACCTGGGCCAGCAAATGGTGGTAAGATGCAGAACCCCTCAGACACCATGTCAGATATGTGCCATGAGAGTGAAGTAAACTGCCTTATAAGTCACTTTTTTCTTCTTGTTTTTCAGTATAGCAGCCTCTCATGAGAAATACACTGCAGATCACTAAAAATTAATTCACACACTTTCTAGGGGTATATTTAACCCTATGTTTCTCAGTTCACTAAAACACAGTTTTTTATTTCCTTTCCCAGTAACTCAATATGAAAACACAGGCCAATTTAGTCAATAATTAATATTTTATCTTCTGAATATCTCCCATATATGTCCCATTCTCTCCAAAACTACCACTGCTTTCCTGGTCTAGGTTATCACTGTAGCAACTTGACTGGCCTCTATTTTCCAATTGTCTTATTCAGATATGTGTTCTGTATTTGAATGAATCTACTGTTATCAAATCTAAGACACAACATTGCCTTATCAGTTTTCCATTAAAAATCCATTAAATATCAGGTATCAGACTATAGCAATGTGACTTAACCAGACCTTTCGAGACTTGACCTTGTTGTCAAATAAAATGACTCACTTATGGCTTTTCTTTCCATTTTTCTAAGGAAACTTGACGTGGTGATGGTCTGTGCATTTAACTGCTAACTTCAAATTCAACAGTTTTAAAATATTGAATGGTAATGCATACTGATCATCATGTACTTCAAATCTTTGCCAATTTCAACAAGCAAAGTTGTACCAACTGAATATCGAAGATCATTAATAAGTCTTCCTCCAATCTTGATGCCCATTCTTCTTCATGTAATCCATGTCTATAACCATCTGCTCATACATATTGAATAAGTATAGTGAAAGTATTCAAATTTGATGCAACAATTTCCTGAATTTACACCCAAGAACCAAAATTTGACACTGACTATATCCCATGTGAGTTTCAAGAGCATCTGAAGAACAGGTTTGGAAGATTGGACACTAGTAGCAGAAGACCAAATGAGCTCTGAGATGACATCAATGACTAATACATGAAGAACTCAGAAAGTCATTAAAATATAGAAAGAAAAGATCAAAATGGTCATTCAAAGAGATGCTGAAACCTTTTTCCGAATGTAGGTAAAGCAAATGGAAAAATGAAGAAGTAAGAAATCTGGTAGAAAATTTCAAAAGGCCACTAGGGAGGAAAGTTTTAAAATGAAATATGAAAAAAGGAAAGTTAGAAAACCAAAAAGGAAGAAGGTTCTAGGTGTTTGTCAGATTGAGAGAATGAGAAAAAAAATTGAAAGCCCAAACTGTTAAGATTGAAGGATTCAATTAATAAAGTACTAACTGAAGCAGAAAGCCTCAAAAAGATGATGGAAATAATGTACAGAATCACTGCAAAAATTAAAAATCAGTCATTTTTAGAGGTAGCATATGATCAAAATCTGATGATACTGAAAGTAGACATTGAAGTTTCATTGAAGGCATGAGTGAACATGAAGGCTCCATGAATTGACAGAATACCAATTGAAATGTTTCAACAAACTGATGCACGGGAAGCACTTAATCACCTATGTCAAGAAATATGGAAGACAGACTCTAGTGGAGCCAACTGGAAGATATCCATAACTCTGTCCACTCCAAAGAAAGCTGAGCAAAAAGAATCTGGAAATTATAGAACAATTTCATTAAGATCACATACAAATTACATTTTGATGAAGATAGTTCAACAGCTATTGCTACAGTACATTGTCAGGACCTTATACATATTCAAGTTGGATACAGAGGAGAATATGGCCAATGTGATACCACTGCTAACCTCAAAGGGTCTTGGCTGAGAGCAATGGTCACCAGAATAATGTTTACTTGCATTTTATTGGATGGGAAAAATAATTTGACTGTGGGAATCATAATAAACTATGACTAAGACTGCGAAGGATGATAATTCCAGAATAATTCATTGAGTTCATGAGGAACATGTAACCTATCATTTTCCCATATAAACTTCGATAGCTGTGAGTGTTGTCTGTGAATTCTCTAGGTTTTTTTTGCAATGAAGTATGGGACAGCATAGCAAAAAAAATTAGAAGTGCTCGGGAATGGAAGGTTGGTGCCAAAATGTGAAGGCGGGTCGGACCTCATCAGTCTTGGGATGGTGTGAACTTGGATTCTCCTTCCTAGTGAAGGCAGAGGAGGTCAAATGTGGCCCTAATGCCATTGGTTTACTTTGAACTATCTTGAATTTCTCCTCTCACTGGTATGGCTAGAAAACTCACCTCTCATAAATACAGCATGACCTATAGTCATATGATATAAGCTGAGTCACACCTCTCTGACATTATCAAGGATCTTCTACCTACTCTGAGTCATTCCCTGTCTAATTTCTGCTTTGTTTATTTTAAGAATCAAGTCAAGAACATCTTCTTAAAATCAAGCCTGCTTTGTGACCCTCTGTTTCTATACCTATTTTGCATATACTGAGAAAGCTATTTTTATCTCATTGTAATGAGAATATCTGTTGTGTCTCTTTTTGGATATTAGCCCCAGTTTGCCTAAAAATAGGATTGCAAAGGTCTTGAAGCTGTGTACTTCCCAAATGCCACCACAATGCTAACAAAGCTATAAAAATAGTTATTAAATATTCCTGATCCTGAGAGTAATTCTTCCTAGCAAATGAAGTTCTTTTCCGGACCCACTTTTGTCATTGTGTTTCCATCACATAGATAACTCTTTCTAATTGGTTTTTATTTCTGCTTCCTGACCGAGACAGGGATGTGCCATAAGCCATGACCACACAGAAGGAAGATTGAGCTAAGTTTAATCTGTGCATGTTATTCCATTTCTTGTTTCGCATTCACCTTTATAAGAAAAGTCATCCCACTGCGAACCCACTGGATCACTTCTGATTCATGATGCAGTCCTTTTACTGACATTAAACATTGTCCCTTTTTAAGAACCCTAATCCACTTACTGGACTAAACTCTTCACATCCAGCTATCATATAATCAAACCCAAATGATTTACATCCTATCTTCTCATTTTCAGAGCTACTCACTGCCCTACAACAGAAATAACCGTTTTGTCACAGTGTTTAACAAAATCCTTTTCAGGTTAGAGGTCCTATCCTCAAGTATCGTAAAAAAGAAAATGAGGCTAGGACAAGGAAAATAATTCATAAGTATTTGCTAAAGGGCTTTTAAGACTTACAATTCTTATTATGATGTATGTGATATAGTCCAGATTAAAACAATGGCAGTATTTTTGCCAGTGCTTAGAAAAGTCTAGATGAGCTTAGAGAATACTTCCATTCTCCTTTTTCAAATCAGTCTTTTTAATCTGCACCTTGTCAGTGTTTCCAGTAATTTCTCACTGAACATTTAGCAAGAGGAGATGGAAGGCGTACAACTCTACTGATTAATTTCTCAGTCAGTCACCACTGTCTTTATGTATCTCTAGCATGGTCCAAGTACCTATGAAAATGTTGCCAATGTTCCAGGGATCACTTACAACTTTTCCTAAACTTAATACATAATAAACTTAATACTTTGTACACTGTTATCAACCATGTGTGAAAGTAGGAGCATAAGTTAGCCCACTGGCCAATACAGGGCTTGCAACAGAAGATTCAAGTTCTGAGTTCTGCATGACCTGTATGCTCACAAGACTTTGAGCTTGCCATAATGCCTGGAGCTTGGCTGCTTTAGTGGTTTCTGTTTCCATTGAAATTCTTTACTATAGTACCACTGCTCACTCAAAAACAGACAACAGCACTTACATCTGGAACTTAGTATAGAAATAAGATTTACATCTCCCTAAGTTATTTTTCTTAACCTTTCTAGAAATTCTAGGTATTATATAAGAGCTATCCAAAACACACACACACACACACACACACACACACACACACACAAAGCATGACTCAGAACACATAGTTAGAGTCATAACTATAATGTATGCTAAATATTTAGCACTATGGGCCATTAAAACAAGACTTACTTGGAAGAATAATGCAAAATATCCTCCTACTTAAAAAATTGTGATGAAAATGTAAACTATTATCTTGACTGCAGTTAATGTGATCTCCTTCCTTTGTAATCCAAATTGGAAGAAGTGTTGTTAAAACTTTAGTTATTGTATCAGTAGAAAATTTAATTTAAACTGTTTTCCTTATAGCTTTTCAAACTACAGTCCAATTAAGAATTGTTGCATTGTAAGGAGTTATACTTTGTTTGCAATTAATTTATTGATTCTTCCTTTTAGCACTCTTGATCAAAACAATTTCATTTGCTATTCAAAATGATTTACATAAGTGTTCCTCAGAATTTCACTATTAAAGGACACTTAAAGTGAAGGACAGCATTTTCATATTTCTCTTTCTATGCCACTATTTATTTCATGTATTATTTGAAGAGAGCTGTTATGATCAGCATACAGGAACTAGTGAAAACAATTTTTAAGCATTCAATGGTGATCATTTTCAGACTGCTGACCTTAATTGATTTGTCTCCTGTGTGAACTGAATCGTTATGCCTGAAGAGACACTTCCTTTAATTTCTCTTAAATTCTGAGAGCCTAAGCGTGATTAATAACTTGCTTTAAAAAATACTACTACTAATCTATTCACTCATATAGCGACTTATTCAGAAAGTACTAATTAGTGACTCGCTATTTGTAGGCCTTGTATTTAGGCACAAGGCAAAGATAAATAAAGGTAAACATGAATCTCAATCCAGGGCATAAAGTCTAGTGGAAGAGAGAGCTTTTATTAGAGACGTCATGAAAACAAAGGAAAAATGGCATCTGGGACAAATATATTAAGAAGAGCTAGCCAATGCTAGCTAACATATGGTAGCAGTCAGATGATTTCTAAAAGAGCAGCACACTTGAATGGAGACCTGACAAATGAGCAGTGTTCAAAGAGCAATCACATCCATTTATACTAGCAGCAAACATATAGAACACACATTTTAAAAGAAGATTTTATCTTCCGCTGTGGCCAGAATTATTACCAATCAGGCAGATGCTATCAAGCTGACTCTGATGCCTGGTGACGCCACATGAGTCCGAGCCTAACTGCAATGCATGGGGTTTTCAGTGTCTGCTCCCTTAGGCTCAAGTCCCAAACCAAATTCACAGCCATCAAATCAGTTCTGACTCTTGGTGACCCTTCCGGACAAGGTAGAATAGCCCTTGTCTGTGTCTAAGACAGTGACTTCTTTACAGGAGTAGGCAGCTTCATGTGGAGAAATGTTTTGAAACCAACATGTGCAAGGGGTTTATAGAGGAAACTATAGAATGGATCTGAAAGCACAATACCAAATGATGCCAAATTTCCTCAAATGAAAACTCGATTCTAAATGATGTCATTCCCCCCCAAAAAAATTATCTCTAAATTAAGGAATATTAAAATATTGTATTAAAATAAAATAAAATAAAAATTGAATTAAAATACAAATAATATTTTTTGTTTAGGTATGTTTGGATTTGAAAAGCTAACCTGAAAAGTATTTGGAAGAATAATGGACAATCAAAAATTACTACAAAATAAGAAGAGAAATACTTTGGAAAATATTAAAACTTATTTTATCCAGTAAGTTATGACATGATGAGTTTTAGTATAAGGCTAAAAAAATGAAGTCAAGCATTAAATTTTAAGGTTGACTTACAAATATCAGCATATATATTTACATACATCATTGATATATGACATATTTGACATTGCAAATAAGTAGGAAAAAATGAATCAGCCAGTGAATTATGTTCATCCATTTTTCTGTTATCAAAAAATACATATCCCTAGTGCACATATGTTCAGGAATGACTCTCAGGCCTCAATTAACATAAAACTTTGTAATTGTGGAAAGCGCTCTAAAATTTTGAGAGCTTTATAACCTTAGGATAAGGAAAGATTTCATAGGAAGGAAGCAAAAACAATAACAACAGAAAAAAGAACACACCCTCTAACAAACAATAATGAAAATTTAATTATATGGAAACTAACTACTTTGAATCAATCAATAAAATTATAAATTTTATTAAAAGACAAAGGAAGCAGAAAGAAGCAATTTCAATTATAACTACAATGACTGAATATGTAGAATTCAAATTCTTCTATAAAAGACAAAGTATGGTTCAAGACCCTCCCATATATATTTGAAAATATATATAAACAGAGAGGTCACAAACAATGCAATTACTATGGCCAATGAAAATATGTAAAACTATCCAACTTTTTAATGATGAGAGAAATGCAATTCAATATATATAATTTTATCCTCTTCAGTCTAGTATGTTGATGTGACTATATTTTAGGAAGGAAGTAAAGATACAGGAGTTCCATACACGTAGAAGATACTGAAATGGTAAAACTATACGAGGCAGCAAAATGTCAATAATTAATAAAATTAATAATGTTATGTAAGGCATGTTTCTCTAGAGTAACAAAACCAGGCCATGTGATGATAGATGATGATAGATGATACATAGATACATGGATACATAGATGATAGATAGATAGATAGATAGATAGATAGATAGATAGATAGATAGATAATATATAGATGATAGATGATATATTTTTACAGCAAGAAGGAATATAACAGTAAATCAGTCCACACAGCAATACAGAGGACTCAGTTCAACTCTCTTTCATGGAGCAGTTAATATACTGGAAGTCCTTTGACTTTCAGGGCCTGCCATGTCCACAAACAAGGAAGCACACTGCAGAGTCTTCTGTCAGGCAAGACTGGCAGAACCTACTCACAAGCAGCAGAAAACAGGGTGAGTCTGCGTCAGTAGCCCTGGAGCTTAGTGAAGCAGACCCAGGAGGGATATCAAACTCAAACAATGAAAAGTGACAGGATGTACCAGCCTCAAGTTCAAGCAATGTATGCACAAGAAGCAGAGCAGCTCTAGAGGGAGCCTCAAACTCTCATGACACGATTCACGATCCACGGACTGGCTTAGCCCACAGGTGGTTCAATCACCCGAGAGTAAGATAGATGGGACAAGCCTTCAGAGCCATTTATCTCTTTGTCCGCCAATCACACGGTGACCTGATCAATTCCATATGTTCCTATTGACCAGGGTGGCAAAATAAATCAAACTATCAGAGCTATCCAAATCCTCAGCCCAGTAATTTAAGAATAAGGAACATGGAAATGTTCAGTTGTGATTTTTAATTTAGAAAAAAAGAGACAATTAGGGGGTTCAAAATTAAATTATGACCTGGTCACACAATGACATATTTTATCACAGTTAATGTGAACAAAGTAGTGAGGTATGGTGGCAAAATGGGTTATGCCTTAGGCTACTAACTACAAGGTCAGTAGTTCAGAAACCTCTAACCCCTCCATGGGGGAAAGATGAGGTTTTTCTACTATCATAAATATTTACAGCTACAGAACCCAGTTCTGCTCTGTCCTTTAAAATTGCTGTGAGTCAGAATCAACTCAATGGCCGTAAGGTTTTTGTTTTTTTTTTTTTACATAAATACACTGAATCAACGTGAATAAATCTACAAAAAATATAATGCTGTGGAGGAAACAAATCATATGGTCCATTTGTATAAATTTCAAAATTTGCCAAAACTTAAAAACACACAGACATCATCCATTATCCTAATTTGCTATTCAAGCAAGAATCATTGGCATCAGGTATGGTTTGTAATATATCACATCTATCTGAAGGCGTCCTATAAGGTCTTTGGAATGAAGAAGCTAGTAGATCCAAGTATACATTGTTTTAATTAATGCCTTTAATGTAAGCCCACTAGTTTCTGTCATGCAGGAGCCCTGGTAGTGTAGTAGCTATGTATTCACAGGTGGTTAATCAAAAGGGCAGAAGTTTGAAGACTCCTTGGAAAGAGTTGCTCTTGGAAAAGCACAGAGATGGTTCCATGCCCTTTATGGTCACTATGCCTAGGCTTTAACTCGATGGTAGTGAGTCTGGTCATTGTTTTTCAGTTGCTAATATCTACTGCATTGGTTACACAGAAAATCAGACAACATTCATGATTAAAGGGTTCATTAAGAAAGTCAACAAGTTGTAATGCCAGTGAGAAATGATTTGTGTATTTGTTTCAGGTTTGCTAATAAACACACAAAGGAACATACCACCCTGCTGCAAACTTGATTACAATGGTATTCAGCTCAGGTTCCATGCATCAACAAATCTAGCTTCCTGGTTTAAATTCCCAGAGGCACCATCCTGCAGTAAGCCCCAGCCCCACCCCCACCCTACCCCCCGGCCAATGCACTCATTCACCTCCACTTCCATGGGTCAGCAAGTCCACCTTTCCCAATTAAATGCCCACCAGTCTGCTGCACAAAAGCACTCAACTTGCTCTGTGAATTGGGAAGGCCATCACTCTGCTCCATGTTCTGGTCCTGGTTTTACTATTGTTCCTCAGATGGTATAGCTGCTATCCAGATCCAGAAGTTTACTGTACAGAACCCACAGGTCCAAAGGATGCACTCTACTCCCCGCTCTTGCTGGTAATGAGATCCCTCCTCCTGCTTCTCAGAGAGGTAGTTTATATACAGCAGGAGGGTCCTTTAAGGATTCCCTTTGCCATTACTCACAGATAAATCCTCGCAGCATCTTCACCTCCCTTCTTACCAGATTCATGCATGGAAAGGTTTCATTAGTTAGAGTTGGAGACATTGGCTGGAAGAGACACATTAAATAATTCAATGCCCATGCAAGCTAATATGATATTCTTTGTCTCTTTCTTAATTACTCACACAAATATTTGATGTCCAAATTCAAATTGTTCATCTAATTGCAAAAAAGGGAAATTTTAGTATAAAATCATTCATGAGAATTCACTAGATTAAAAAATGCTTAACTTTGGGATAGAATGGAGGGAAGAGATGTGTAGCTACAGATACAATGGACTTTATCTAATTATTCAATATTCAATTATAAAACTGTGAGCCAAATTTGAAAAATATTAGATTTGATGAATACCCTGAAATAGACACTTTGTTATTCTGTTTCTTGTGTCTTCATAATAAGTGATACTTTGAAGATTATAAACAAAGTATTTGAATATGTAGCAAATTCAGAGGGTACTAGATGGAACAGTATCTGGTTCTGACATGCTAGAGCATGAACCTAACCATTCTCTGCCTTCTAGTGGAGAGGGAACAAAGGGGCATAAGAGAATCTGATGGCTTCATTCTAAGAACAAAGACAAGCTAATAGAGAATCTTATATGTATGTGTGTTTGGAGATTGTAGTTGATAATAAGTTCGATTTTTTTTCTCAAAATCATCTTATTGGGAGTTAACACAGATACCACATAATTCTATAGTTCAATCACATCAAGTAATATTGTCCCAATATGTTTATTTATCCTGAGTTTCATATATTGAAAATATTACAATATATAACAAAACTTCAAGGGGTGGCCCCCAATATCATAAAACATCTGAGATAAACCCCATTATAAACAAACAAAAAATACAGTAAATATTGTAAATCAGGTTAACATTTTAAAAGAGTTTAATTTAGCTGCAGTTTGAGAAACGAATTGCAGCAAAGCTAGTGGAAGTGGGCCAATCATTTGTGAGGTATTACGGTACTCCAGATAATTAAGAAAAATAATCAATAAGAAATGGAACTTTAGCAGAAGAAGCTCATTAACATACAGATGTCAGGCATGACACATTATCAAACTTAAAGGGAAATCGAGAGGACCACACAAATATAAAGGAGTGATACAAAATTGTGATTATTCCTCCAACATGGAATTTCTTACCAAGAATGACCAATAGGTAGTGGAGCATATTTTTAAAATTTGACTCCCAAAGAAAAAGATAAAGCAAGAGAAAGTCAGAAAATAGTGTTGGTAAAATATTTATGCATTTCATAAACAAAAATATCAAAATAAGAAGTTGCTATTTCTCAACATATCCTCCAGTTAGACCTCTAGCTTGTGTTAGTGATGCATGGATTCAGCAAAATGATAGTTACCACATCCTCTATGAACTCAAATCATATTTCCTTGAGGTTGAGAAACAAAAACCCAGCAGTTTTATGAAGCAACATCAATGATGTAGGTCAATTGGGGTAATATTTCCCCAGGAAATTCTCGTTGGATAGGCCTTGCTAGCCTTGATGAATGAGCAAGTGCATTGTTGTGATGGGAGGAAAAGAATTCCTCAGTGTAATTTCTCTGTATTTTTCTCACTGATCTTTTATATTTTCTTAAATATTTTCTTAAAATATCTTTATATAATGCTGTGATCATGATCATGCTGTGTCTTAGAGAATATCTATCAAGATTACCCCTTGGAATCCTATAAAACCTTATAACTGTCTGAACTGGCTTTTCAGCCTAGAATTTAACTAGCTCACTAGATTCCCTTGGAAGTCAGTTTTGATTGGAACTTGCTTTCTGTGTCATTTTGATAAATCGGAATCTCCTCTTGGTTATGCTACTTCTCTTAGCTTTGACCTTGCTTCAAAAACTGATGCAAGTCATTATGTTGTTTGTGAAAATTCAAAATAGCTTTGTAATATCATACCAGCTGATAATCCAGCATCTCCTTGTATACTGCTATTCCATTTCTTCTTCCAGTCAATATCCAATCCACCTATGTATAGTCTTTTCTTTGAAATTCAGAGTTTCTACAATCATCAGCCAGACTTAGTTCCTTTGATTTCTCTGGCCTCTCATGGCATTGTTGCAGAGAGTGAGTTCGACCACCTTTGCCAGAAGTCCTCCTTTCTTCTTTGATGTGCTCTCTATTTGTCTTTTTGAACTTCTTTATTACTGTATTATTTTGAGTTTTCTTCTGTCGGTCATTATATTGAGTAGCTCTGGTAGCACAGTGGGTTACTCATTGAGCTTCTAACCAGAGAGCAGTGGTTGGAATCGACCTTCTGCAGGAGAAAAGATGAGGCTGTAAAAATTCACTCCTGGAAAAATTTTAAGTCTTGGAATCCTGAAAGAGCGGTTCTACTTTGTCCATGGGCCATCATTAGTCAGAATCAACTCAATGGCATTGGGTTGGCTCATCCCCTTTTTATTCTACAGAGCCCTCCTGAAGAACTCAAATCCTAAGCTTTTTATTTCTTTTTTAATCTCACTCTAAATTCTAATGATAATTTGTGGACTATAATTAATAGAAATTGGCTACCTAGTAGTTCAAAATGTTTGAGCTTTTTCTTTTTTGTGGTATGCCTTCCACTACTTGGAAAGAAGATGAAATGTTCTGCTCCTGTCAAGATTTACAGCCTTTTGTCGTCCGAAGATGACAAAAAAGAAAATCCAGCCCCAATGGAGGAAAGGTATCAGAGCTCAAATAGTGAGCACCCACATTTTAGAAGTCTATGGGGGACACTAGAAGCTCAAATTCCATCTTCAGGTAGCTGTGGGGATTAAACTTCTGAAGGATCCCCTCTGACCATAGTTGAAGGATGTAAATAACACTACTATCCTAGAACAAGATTATGGTAAATTGATTATGCGGTGTGTTGGGGGGATTATGTGAAATGAGGATACCTGATGAGCTGGTCTCCCTCTGGACCCATTCTGGATTTTTCTGGACAGAGGTTTTCTTTCTGGCCTAGTTTACTATTGTCAGTGGCCTTTTCTTTAGTCTTTGACTGGGATCTCAGAATTTAAAGTGCAGAAGGGACAGATATACAGAGGTAAGAATTGATACAGTGGCTTCTCAGGGAAGAAGTTGGAAGGCCAAAGGCAATTGGAAAGTAGGAGGTGAACACTGGGGGAGGGAGGTGCACTGGATTGGTGTGGTAATGTATAAACAACCCCTTTAAATTACAGCTGAAGTATAGAAGTGTGATATGTGAATTGAACCATAATAAAGCGATGAGGAGGAAAAATACCCTCAGATTTACAGGCTTGGAAACCCACAGAGCGAGTTCAACTTATGTTTCATGGGATCACGTGAGTCAGAATTGTCAGAATTGAAAGTAGGTTTTTTTGGTTTATGTTTTTGAGTTTGTTGAAAAGAACCCTGGTCACAAACCACTGTAGGTTCCCTATCCCCATCCACTCAATGACAGTGAGTTTTGGTTGGTTTGAACTTTGCTGATAGTCATACAATACTCTTGGCACTTCTAAGGCTGAAAGCTTATTGAGTTCATAAATTTGTTTAAAAT
Organism: Nesogale talazaci; assembly: GCA_004026705.1. Lineage (NCBI taxonomy): Eukaryota > Metazoa > Chordata > Mammalia > Afrosoricida > Tenrecidae > Nesogale > Nesogale talazaci. Next base: position 84,621 of record PVJH01001211.1, read on the forward strand.
GGAAAATGCTATCCCCCGTGAGATTCCAAATTGTGTAGCTCTTGCATCACTTGTAGTTCTACATTGTTTTTCTACAAGTTTCTGGCCTGCAGCTACAGTTTTTCAGTCATCAAGTTTGACAGTCTTTCATTTTTTTATCTCTTTTTTGGGTTCTTCCCCACCTTTTTACAAAATGCTAAATCATTTAACAAACTTTGCTTTTAATATGCAGCAGCATTTCTGTAAGATTTTTTGCAAAGTTTAAATAATTTGAAAAGATGTTCACTTGAGTTCTGTTAAAAATGTAATGTGGGACCTTACCTTAAAAATGCCATCCCCCACCCCATAATACAAAAGATGGCCTGTTTTTCTAGGCATTCATATAAGGCTAACACATTTGTATTTCTGAGAGATCGTGTCTTCAGCACCCCATTGACCACAGAAAATATGTTTAGACATGTTTTATTGGGAATAAATCTGTGCATGAATTAACTGGAGACATAGTAACTATACTTTATGACTTATCTTCATAATACAGGGTAGGGAGCAGCACAAAGGAGTCAAACAAGAAGATATCCAAAAGCAGCTGTAATTCAACTAAATTTGGATCTCCATGAACTGAAATACCTGGCCATTACTGGGATGAGCATATCTCCTTAAGTTTCTATAACCTGCCATGAAACCATGTATCATATCAACTTCATGGCAACAATTAAACTATGAAATAATTTCATAGTTTTTATCTTGTTCAATATGTCACTCAATTAAAACATAAACTAGATTATTCATGCAATTTAAATATGCGTTTAACCCTAGAGGAAGACCTGGCTTACCTATGTATGTCATCAGTACATAGATGCTAAGCATATGTATAAATAAGATTTTTTTTCTTAGACATAAAAGAAGAGACAACAATGGGGAGAGCACCTTCTTTGCTATATTTAAAGGATGAATGGGAACATAGAGAGAATAAAGGGGTTGGTGAAGCCTTTCGATGTAGTTTTGGATGCTTTCCTCAAAAGTACTCATAATCATTCAGAGATGGCAGGCTTATTATCCATCACACATAGATGTGTGCATTGGTATTCTGCATGGCTGTTCCAAATGTGTGTAGCCCATCTCATAAATTTTAGTGTCATGCTTTACAATTAATAAATATTTACTACCACTATTGTCTACTTCAAATGCTAAGGAGCATATTTAAGGCTCCTCGGGAGACATAAATATTTCATGGTAAGCATTCTATGTGACAAGTACAAAATATAACAACAAAACTCTACGGGTGGAGCACATTTCACACAATCAATCATGTCCCAAGACAAGCACTACAAATACAGTGGATGAGTTCAACATTTGGGGGTCACACATAATTGTTACCATGCACTTATGCTTTTGATAGCATGAATTAAATGGAAGTAGTGGAATGAAATAGTTTAAATAAATATAAATAATGTATGTAAAGAAAATATCAGATTATCATATCATATGCAGATTGAGAAGTAATAATTTACAAGAAGAGTCAATGTGGAGAGTACCTGAATAATTATACACTTAAACATGATGCTGTGGTTAGATTTTCTGTCAGCTTGATAGTATCTATACTATCAAGGTAAGGGTAAAGGCTCACCTCTCCGTCAGGTCACACTGAGGATGTCTCCATGAGAGTGTGACTTTTTTATAATAGAGACACTAAGAACTTCTCTCTCTCCCATGTCATTCTCTACTGTCCTGCTTTCCTAGCTCTGGGATTAAAAGCCCATTTGGGCTGTTGACCCCTGAAATGCTCCTGCAGACCTTGGACCCACACATGTCTGCACCCACTGACTGGTCTGTGATCTCCCAGATTCCTCATTCATCCTCCTGCTTCCTGCACCAACAGTTGTGCAGGAATCAATAGGATGCCTGTGCGCATCAGACCTGTTGATTTGAGTTGGATTGGGTTGGTTCACTTTCTTAAATAAAATTATTTACTTATATAAAGTCCTATTTTATCTGTATATAAATGTCACTGGTTTTGTTTCTCAAAAAACTCCAGATGACACACATGCATTCCTAATGTTTCTACTGTCAGTAAAAGACTAAAATGGGTAGGTTTCTTGATACATTTGTCAAATGGGGTAGTGCTGCAATAGTAAAAAACTTGAAAATATTGGTCATTCAAAACTAAAAAATCTTGGTCCTCATTCATGTAAAGTCCATGTAGATCCAAGATTGCTTCTCAGGACATCTGTCCTCCATATAATGGCTCAGTGATCCTCCCATCTCAGCACATGACTTCCACCATCATTACTAAGAGAGAAAGGAAAAGGGTTGCTAATCACCAAGAGGCCTTTAGTTGACTCTAGCAATCACGGAGACATAGGACACTCAGAGACATTTTACCAGTCAAAACTAGCATGTGGTACCGGCTCACCGTAAGGTTCTTGAAAGTGAGTTTTGTGTGTGTGGCCCCAAAATAAAGGAGAATCAAAATTGATTCATTTTTAAATTGTAAAACTTTTATGATTATTATAATAACATATTACAAATCCATCACAGATTGAGCAAAATAGATTTCCCATTTAAAAAATATATTCTATATAATCATAGCAAATTATCATTCAAGAGTTTACAGAATACAGATGGTAAGAAACAGTCCTAACATCTAATTTGATGTATGATAGAATTTAGTTGGCAGATGTGAGAATTATTTTCCAAAATAACATTTAGTCAGCATCAAATTGTAACCAAAGAAACAGATTTTTACTTTGTGACACACTGAATAAATCTTCCAACAAAAATTTTTGAACAACGTTCACTGAGACAAAGAGTAAATTACCAGTAAAATGTAGGTAATCAGGAAAAGGATATTTAAACTCATAGGTAGAACTCAATCAGTACTAGAGATTAGACAATACTCCACTTTCATCATTATTCTTTGTGGTTATGACATGCCCTTTTCAAATAACTGAGGCAAATTGGAAAGCTGGAAATGATTTGATCTCTGTCTTTATAAGTTAATAATGAATCATCACTAAATATCCAATAAAACTTTTAGTCAGAAAAAATTTAAATGTGGAAATGCACCAGGGAAATGAACCATCACGATTTTTATATCTTTATTCTATTTTATAAGTAATGAATTTAATTTAAAAATATTTATACAAATATAATTTATACTAATATATATATATAACATTCTATTTTTATAAGTGTATATATTTAATATTATTGTTAGAACCTATATTTTTAGTTAGAAACTATAATTTTATAATTTAAAATTTTAGATGAATTATCATTCTCTGAAAAGTCACAAAATGAACAGTCTATTTTCCACTTTTATTTCAATTTTGTTCATGTTTATTTGCAATTTAATATTCATGTTTTATTAGTTATAGTTTATTATATATATTCTTTATGGTTAGCAAGTTTTAAGATCAAAGTTATGTCTGAGCTAGATAATATATCTGGAAAATTTTTAAATGCAAAAAGACAATTAGAATTAAAAAGCAATTTGATTAAAATAACATACAGAATAATTAATATATGGCAAAATCTAAATAAAACAAATATACTAGTAGCAACAATTAGCAAAATACAATTTAGAAGATAATTAGAGAAGTGAAGTAAATAAACTGTAAATACATAATCCAAGAGTAGATAAAGCTATAAACTTTTGTTGATTTGGTTGTGGCTGTTAAGTCAGTTAAATTTATAGGAACCTCATGTAAAACAGAATGTCTGGGGGCTGAGCCTCGGTGGCGTAGTGGTTGTGCGCGGGACTGCGGCCCACTGGGATGGAGGTTCAATTCCAGCAGTGGGGCTGGCCCTCCTACTCCCACCACCGGAGAGCAGTGATGCCCCCCCCCAAAAAAAAAAAAAAAACAGAATGCCCGGTCCTGTTCCACAAGCATAGTCATTACTCTATGTCAGCCCCTTCTGGCAGCCACAATGTAAATCCATCTTATTAGGGGCCAGAGCTTTTACTGACCCACTCTTTGCAATCACTTTGTCCATATACAGGAAGTAGTACCTCCTGATAATGTGACCAAAAATACATGAGGCATAGATTGGCCACCTTTGCTTCTAAGAAGTATTATGGGCAGACATTCTTCAAAGGCATATTTATTTAATTCTCTGGCAGCTGATGGTATATTCAATATCTTTTGTCAAGATCATAATTCAAATGCAACAATTTTTTCTGTGGTCTCCTTTATTCTTTGTTCAGTTTTCCCACATAAAAGAAGCAATTATAAATACCATATTTAGTCCTCAAAGGGACATCTTTGTTTTTAAACTCTCTTTAAGACTTTTTGATTTAGGGGAAGGTTTACAGAGCAGATTGCCAACTTTAAGTTCAACAACTTAAACACATTTTATTTCAACTCACACCTTTCCATCCTTTCAATCCTCTCAACCCATCACCTACAAGACTTCCTCACAGAGATTTCTGTTTCCATTCCTCCTTCTTTCCTAAGTCTTTGTCCTTGGGTAGTTGCTATCTGATGGATCCTAAGGGGCTGATTATTCTAAAACATGGGTACATTCAGCCTCATATTTGTAGGGCGTGTAACGGCCATAACCTTGAGAATCCCCCATGCTCTATCCAACCAGTAAACCTCGACTCTTTAAAGATTTTTATGGGTCCTGTTTCACATTTTTTCCCATTCTGTCCAGGACCTTCTACTGTGAGTCTTTTCAGAGGAGATGGTACTTGCCGTCTGACACCATCGAATGCTTCTGATCTCAGGTTTGTGGAGACTGGTGTTTGAGTGGTCCATTTATGCATCTCTGCATTTCAGATTGTCTTTTGGTCTTCATCATCTCCTTTGTCTCGATGATGTGAGACCAATGTATGCACCGTACATGGCTGTTTGGAAGCTTAGAAGAATAATTGCTACTCGGGGCTGAGCGCTGGTGACATAGTGGTTGAGTGCGGGACTGCGGCCCATTGCCTTGGTGGTTCAAATCCAGCAGCAGCTCTCCGGGAGCAAAGCTGAGTAGCTCCCACGATTACCAGAGGGCAGTGAGGCCAAAAAACAAACAAAAAAACAAAAAGAATAGTCACTACTCACCAAAATAAGGTAAAGAACATTGTCTCGGTGAACAATGTCCACTCAGCTAACCTTGTTGAATCCTCATATCTCCAGACCCAGCAATGCATCCTGTCAATCGAAGACACTTTCGTATCATTGCATGTTTTACCACATTGAAGAATATATTTTGGGCAAAGGTAAATAGGCATACACAAGCACCCTCTGTCACACCTATACGTATTTGTGTGTACATGTGCATATTTCTCCTTTCCCCTCCACACCACTCAGCTTGTGTGTCTATCCAAGGATCTACTCATAGTTCACCACCACGATAGGACTGTGCATGTAACAGATTTGCCTTCGTTGCCTTCAACTCTTGTAAACATCCCAGTATCTTCTCCTACTTTCACTATTTTTCCTTAACCTCTTTATCGTATATTGCCTTTCTCTTCACCAAGATCGAGACTTGTCAACTCTTCTCTCCCTGTTTTCTTACCCTTAGTAATTATCAAATAATATTTCAAGAGAGCTTTTGCCACTGATTTTCCCAATGCAATAGGCCATTTGGTTTCTAGACTACCTGTCCTATTAGAGATTGATTGAAGATCCAAGTAAAATAAAATCTTCGATACTATGTATTTCTCTCTTTATCTTGAGGTTGTTAAATTGACAAGCTAAGAAGCTGTTTGTTTTCTTTGTGTTGAGAGTAAATGTATATTTTAGGAAATCCACTTTTTGGTAAATATAAAATATTGATTACATTAAGATATAGAACTTTTCTGGATGAGATTAATAAGTATTATAAAAATGATACCATCCCCAGTTTAACATAACTCCAATTGAAATATTTATTAAATCCACTTGATTCTGATAGAATTGAATCTTAAAATGATGTTGTCAAACAAAAATTTGAAAGAAAGACAAAGGGAATATGAATAAAATTACATTTCCTTAAGATAACAGACTATCATAACTGCTACCTCACCTCAACCACACACCCCTCTGCAGAGGGAAGAACCATAGAAAACATGGGGAAATTGACAGTGGCCAGTGTCAGAGATGAAGACAATAACAGGGTACAATCTATTGGAGCTATTAAGATAAGGGGGAGAGAGCTGATACCAAGAGCTCAATAGAAAGTAAATGCCTAGCAAAGAATGAGGTAAACATGTGTAAAAGCATGTCTGATCCTGATTTAATTGATGTATGGATTATGATACGAGTTGTTTGAGCCCCCAATAAAGTGATTTGGGGGGGGAGGGGCATCACTACCCTGCTGGGAGTAGGAAGCCAAGCCTTGCTCTTGGAGAGCTGCTGCTGCATTTGAACCGCCAACCCTGTGGGCTGCAGTCCTGCACACAACCACTACTCCACCAGGGCTCAGCCCCAAAGTGACTTTTTAAAAAAAAACTCACATTTCCTTGGATTTTATATATTTCAATAAAAGAATGTAGTAAAAGTTTGTAATTAACATTATTCCTGGCAAGCAGACAAAATAAATTCTAGATCATTGCTCAATTCATCCATTTTGTAGCATCCTGATTTACTTCTGGGAAATGTTAGTTGCTTAAGGAGAAACATAAACAAAATAGTATGCAGTGAAGAGAAACAGTTTAGGATTTCATTACTGCTAACAGAGATTCAAGAGTCTTCCACAAAATTAAAATTTTAATCAAACATAATTGAAAATTTTAAATTAAAAATAACTTTATATTCCTTGGATGGGTCTTACAATATAGCAGTGGATTATTGTAAGCTGAACTGGTTGGTGATCCCAATGTAGTTGCTATCCCAGATGCAGACTCAATGTGTGAGCAAATCAATAATTTCCTATGACATGGGATGCAGCTATTGATGCTGCCAGGCCTTTCACCTGCTTCAGAGAATCACCAGTAACAGTTTGTCGTCAGCTGTCAGGGAAATATACTTCCTCCACATTTCCTCAAAAGGGTATCTACCTCCCTTTGAGATCAGAAGGAGTCAGTGTACAGACCTGTAGGAATTTGCAGCAAAGCCATGTCATTTTCTGAGTCTATTGTACTCCTTTTGCGAAACCATTGCTGCTCGCGATGGGCCTTATTAGAAACTGAGCACCTAAGCAGAGGTTAACAAGTCATTGAGCATCATAAACTAGGTGTCATAAACATTGAACTTGGACAGTAACACTCCATCATTAAAAGGAAGTTATATTTATGAGATTGTGTTTCAGCAGGATCTGAAGGCATAAATAAACATGAGGAAGTGACCCAAGTGGTTTCCACTTCTGTCATAACTTTCCCTCTCCAGGTTTGTCCCTCTGGATACATAGGAGTTTTTTTTTTTTATAACCAATTTCTTATAACCATCCTAAAACATCTGGCAGAATTGCAGTGTCACCTCCGTGGCAGTACCTTGTAGTGTTGGACCAATGTTCTTCAAGAAGCTGTATTTAGTCTAAACTGCTGCTTAAAAGATGGCACTATTTCTCCAGTATTCAGTTTGCAGAGGCCAGAAGCAAGAGATTGAACATGTCACCACTAATCATTACTCCTAGTGTGACTCACAGGCGACGTGTTTGCATCCTGTCCATGCAACCATCTGGAGATCTTAGACCCAAAGGAAAGAATACACTTGCCAAGAGACACAATATTGATTAAAAAAATTTCCAAATACAATGCAGACATTAGATTGATATTGCATGGTGAAGATAAAGAATACATTTGTAGTGCGGGGGATTATTTAGGACAGGGATGCTCAATATGTCGATCATGATCTACTAGTCAATCACAAATGTAGTGTAGGTAGATCACATGGCATTAAAAACAGATGTTAAGCATCTCATCAATCCCATCACTTAGCTGATATACATTGCAACCAATCAGATGCCAAACACATGTGCAAACAACTGCACTAAGTGCGGCAAAACTGACAAGCTAAGCTATTGCCAATTTTCAGACTTATTTTTTTCTCTTAAATGTAAGAAAGGATATCAAAATGAGTGGAGGAGCTGGACCAAGTAAGAAGACAAAGCTCATCACTCTCATATGGAATGGGAGGTTTTGACACTACAAGCCGACACTCAGTTGAAGCCTAAAATGCATGAACAGTTCTGGAACTAATATGCTACCCCATTGACTGTATTATTTGGCTCTACTTATTTATGTGAGTCAGCCTTTTCCCATATAAAGATCACTAAGTCCAAGCACTGTTCCTCCATGACTGATGATCCTTTGGAAGTGTGCTTGAGGCTGGCTGTCAGTAGCTACTGTCAGAACTATCCATCCCTGGCTTGTTCCATTCTGTACAAGTTATCAAAGGAAACTCAGATAGTGGCAAAAAAAAGTTTACATACTTAATTGTGTCATGTTGTGCAACATGGACTCATTCAGTTATGCAAGGTACATAAACATACATTGTACATATAAAGAATTCTGACTGCATCTATAAATAAATGTAATAAATAAAAAGATGTTTTGAATTTTTGGATTTTATATTTTTATTTTAATTAGAATATATAAAATATGTGGCCATTTAAAATTACATTCTTTTTAAAATCATTTTATTGGGGGCTCTTACAACTCTTAGCACAATCCATACACACATCCATTGTTTGCAAAGCACATTTGTGCCTTTCATGCCATCATCCTTCTCAAAACACTTTCTGCTTAAGCCCTTCTTATTGGCTCCTTCTTTTTCCACTCCCTCCCTGCTTCCTCCTCCCTCATGAACCCTTGATAATTTTTAAATTGTTATCATTTTGTCATTGAATGCTGTCCTATGTCTCCCTTCACCTTCTTCCCTGTTGTATGTACTCTGGAGGAGTTTATATGTGGATCCTTATAATCAGTTCCCACATTCCCTCCAACCTCCTGGTGTCACCACTGTCCCCACTTGTCCTAAAGGGGTCATCTGTCCCGGATTCCCCATGTTTCCAGTTCCTATCTGTACCAGTGTACATCCTCTGGTCTAACAGGATTTGTAAAGTATAATTCAGATCCTGATAGTGGGAGGGAGGAAAGCTGCATATTTCATCATTGCTACACTGTGCGACAATGAATGCCTTGTCTCTTCCCCATGACCCTTTTATAAGTTGATGCATTTTTGTAGGTGATAGGTCAATTTGACTTGATCATTTTATAAGTAGTTCACATACTGAAAAAATGTGAACATCCCCGATTTAAGACATCATTGAGTACTAAACTATCCAGGGATCAAAATCAAAGGAAAACTATAGCAACCCAATTCCAATATGACAACTCACAAATACAGTTTGGGTCACAACACCAGTCAATAAACCTGAAAAGAAGAAGAGCGTCTCTTCCAGCAGAGTTGCCCGTGATGAAGGGACTGCAATGAAACTGGACAAGACCTTCATTGGCTAATGGGCATGACTCAAAGTGGGGAGGAAGTAGAAGGCTGGCTAAAAAGAGAAGATTCAGAGAGAGAGAGAGAGAGAAAAGATTCCCCATGAGCTGGGTGGACATACGGGCTACGACAGTCAGTTCGGCTCAAACGTACCAATTGTAGCAAGAACCCAGAGCCAGGCAGTGTCTCCCTGTGTTGTGCATAAGGACCTGAGGATGCTGAGTTGACTCAGCGGCACAAACAGTAACTACAGACTACCTATTTAAGGCGAATGCACTGTCATCACTCATAAACATCTTATTTTCTCCCATGGCATTTCAAATTTTTTATAAATGGTGGGTGAAATAAACAATGTAGTTTTTTTAGCACCCAGGTTTTTTATTGTTATGCCAAACAGTTGATAGTTCTTCCTCAATGCAACTGCTTTTTCCCCCCTCAGATAATATGCCTTATTTTAAAATTTTTCTTTGTGCCTTATGTCTCTATTATTGATATTTTTTCAAATGTTCTAACAAAGTTGTCAAATGTCTACTAATAATTTTCCAAACTACATAAGAAAATGCCTGAAAGTTCCTCCACTCAGCCCTCCCACCACCTGTTTCAACATAAACGATTGCTGAGACGGAGCCCACAATACAGCTGTCACCTGGACATGTTCCTTCTCTCTTTTTCTGTGGTAAATTTTCTCCCCGTCGCTTGTGTTTCATTCTGTTAATTGATCACCTTTTCAAAGAGATAGTCTTTAGAACCTTAAGGCAAGTTGCATGAACTCTTGAGTTCTTATCTTTTTTACATTGAACTTATTCTCTATTAATAAGTAGCAGTTTGACTGATCATGGTGTTAGAAACTAAAAGCAAACTATCTTAGTATATTGGAAACATTGTCTCAAGAACTTTAAAAATCTTAGTTAGACATGAGTAATTGTTCACATTCTGTTTACCTTTCTGTGTTAGTCTGGGTAGACTAAAGAAACAAATTCATAGAAGCGCATATGGATACAAGGGAAAGGTACAAGAGGAATGCAACAATGAGAAAGCATCCCAACCCAGTCCAGTTCAAAGTCATAAGTCCAATATTAACTCATATGTCCCTACCAGTCTATAAAGTCTCCTTCCAACTCATGAAGTCACTGACCAGTGGGTGAAGCGTCCCGGCTCTGGCAGGGGTCCCCTCATGGGTCCTCCTTTCTAGGGCTCAGAGTCCATCAGCAGTATCCAGTGGCAGTAGAAGCATCTCAGCATCTCAGGGGTCTCCAAATGGCTTTTCCAGATTCAGAGGTCTGGTCCCATCAGGGTAAGGCTGCATGGCTTCTCCTCTGACTCTTCTGCTTCCATGGATGCTGCCATCTTGTCTTGTCAGTCCAGTGACTCCCAGCAACTGGGAAAATGGTCTTTCATCTCCAAGAGGGAAATACCATGAGACTTCCTAGAATTCTCAGGAGAAAGCCATGCCCAAAAGAGGCCTCATTGGCTATACATTGGCTATCTCCAGATTGACAGGCTAGACTCCACCCCTACATCCCAATCATGAAATTGGCACCAAGTGCATGACCACCACACTTTCCTATGTCAAAGATCAATTTCCCAACTCACTCTACCCCCCGCACACACACACACATATTATATGGACCTTCAGGGTAAACATGATTGGAGAGTTTATATTCCTTCACTCAAAGGAGTTCTTTTACACTGATTTTTACACTGATTTTTAAAAATACGATTCCTCCTATTTCACTGGTATTTTTCTCCCTTCATATTTGCTCTTGTTCAGGGTTGCCACATTGTCTCTGTCTGAGAACAACAGAAAACAATGCTGCTTGGTCCTACACCACCCGCGACGATCACATTCAAGTTCATTTTTACAGCTACTGTGATCATCCATCCCGGCTCTTGCTCTGCTTCGCTGGACCACTTCAGCTAACATGGTGCCCTCTTCCAAAGAATAATCCTTTTTGACAATGTGTTCAAAACGTGTGAGAAGACGTCTCATTATCTTTGCTTCAAAGGAGCATCTTGGTATACTCTATCCAAAGCAGATTTATTTGGTCTTTTTTCAAGACTTTAATTCAAAGACATCAAATCTTCTCCAATCTTCTTTATCTAATGGCCAGCCTTCAGATCCTAACAGGCAACTGAGAACACCCTGTCGGGGTCAGGAACATCAAGGACTTCACAGGAACATCCTGACTCTATAACACTTTAAAAAGTCTCAGATATCACAACATGTTGTCAGTGTAACACAAGATTTAATTTCTTTATCGATGCTTTCATGGGCATTGATTGTGATCCCAGTAAATTTAATCTTTAAAAACATCAATTTGCCCAGTGATGCATATTTTCATTTTCTTTATATTTATCTGTAATCACAATGGTAGAGTATGACCTATCTAATATCTATCCAGTTTTTCACTTTTCAGAAAGTTTCATGATCATGTTGGTGAATGTTGGAGAAGGTATAAGAGATGAAGTCAATAATGCAAGTTAAATGATGATTCATGTTAGAAAATTGAAGAGAACAATTAAGGATGAAATGTACAGATGCGACAGGAATATCATTGCTTCCAAGATAATTAAACTTAAAATTTAGAATCTGAATAGAATAATAAAATTAAAATATTACATATATATGGCTTTATAATTACATGTAATGGTCTTGTAATAAACACGTGAGTTTGAAAGAATTTTATAACCATACTGAATCCTTAACATGCACCATTTATTTGTATTTCTATAGCAAAGAAAAGTGTTTAAAAAATTGATGCACATGCACACTCTGTAAGGAAGGTAACTGAAGACTATCACTTGATCACCCAGAATCAAAGGTCTTTATTTCATCCATGTGTATCTCTGGGTTTTCCTTATTTACTGTAGCAAAGGAAAAAGGAGTACTGCCCCTCTGTTATCTTAGCTGTCTCATGAGTAATTTAATATTTAAATTCTGATATTTTTCATTTGTGCTAGCCACAAAATATACTGGAAAAGAAGTGCACTTTGAAAATTAAATGATGAAAGAATTAATTTGAGTAGCTTGGCGACTCCCCATCAACCAATACTTTTAGACAGGGAAGGTGAAGAACTCTTCTTTTTTTCTCATCTAGTTCACATTTCTTATTTCCTTTCTACCATCTTTCTAACACATTTTCTTGGAATGCATATGCTATGCATTAAGGGGGCTATAAAATGAATCAGATAATGAATTCTGCCCTCAAAGAACATAAAAGGCTATAAAGCATCAACTCTCATTATAAGGGTTCAGAGAAGGTGAGATCAGTGACTCCTAACTGAGATTAGTTGGAAAGTGTGCAGAGTGGGGTGTGGGGAAAAGTGAGCAGCACACAGCAGAAACATAGAGAGCATGAAGAAAGAATAAAAAAAGATTCTGATGGGAGAACAGATTGGGCTCCAATGCCAGAAACCCTAAATGGAAAAGCAAGACATTTCCCCTTCGTTCTATGACAAAATAGTCTATAAACAAATGTTCTCTGCCAGGAAAATAAAGAAAAGAAATAAATCAGAAATATCAAATTGTATAAATCAATAATACATAAAATGAGAGAGCACTCTGCATGTAGTATAAGTATATGTGTATAGGGGTGTGGAGGAAAACTGATAGCTGTTCTTTTCAGATGTGATTGAATTGGTACTGAATCGTAGCGACCTTACATACCTCGGAAGGAAGCACTGCCTCATCCTGTGAGCCGATTGTAACAGCCACTGTGTCAACCCTCTTATTGAGGCTCTTCCTCTTTTTCACTGGTGTCTTTTTCTCAGGATAAGTCCTTCCTGATAACATGTCCAAATGACATTGACCAAAGTCTTACAATCTCTCTTAGGTTAACATCTAGAGGAATAAAACCAGTGAAGCTTATATACACTCCCAACAAGTTCGTTTCTCCTCATTATCTTCTCTATAAGACAGAGGATACAGTAGCCTCCCTTATTGATTTCCTGGAATTTTAAATCTTCACAGGAACATAAAGCCTCTTTGTTCTCCCAAGGAGTAGCTGGTGGAAGTGAATTGCTGATCTTGTGGTTAGTATTCAATGCATAGCTCATTATGCATCATAGCTCCTATGTCCATAGAGGGAGAATTTTATATCAAGGAAATGCACCACACAGTTGTAGAAGCAGACAAGTTCCAACTCCCCTGGTCAGATGTTAGGCTGTAGGCTTCTCTTGACTCACATCACTGCAAGAACTGAAGAACCCAAAATAAGCAGGAAGAAGTCAGACTTCTGGCTACTGAGGTATATCAAAGTAAAATAAGCAGGCAGGATTACCGGCTACTAAGTTTTCCTTATTGAAGAAAGTAATACAGTAGGTTTGTAACTAAAAATCTGAAAACCTAGAGGTTGTGATCCACATTCATGTCTCAGACACCGCAAGAAACAAGCAAGCTTTTCTGCAGTGCATACTTGTCCTGCAATATAGAGGAAATCTCATCAGGAGGGCTTTCAATTTCTTAATAGTCAAAACACTGAAAATCCTGGCCCAATCAATTTAACATAAAATTTAAACTATCATACCACCCTTCCTTCTAAAGAACATTCTACATGTCCTTCTTTCAAGGAAGATTTGATCCTTCTTATGGAAGTTTATGATATAACCAATGTGTTTCACCAATACCATATTTCATATATATCAATTCTTCTCCATTTATCATCCTTTTTTTAACCATGCATGTGGGACAATTTTTATTGGTGTACAATTCACATATCATACAACTTAATAGTTCAATTATCTTAAGAAGATTTGAGTGGTCCGATCAAGTGTGTGTTTCATGGGCATTGTGATTACTTTGCTTTGATCACTCTGCTAATACTGCCTCTTCAATTGGAACACATCCAACACTTGCATCATCAACTTGGGGTCATTTTATGTGCTGTAATTTCCTAAATCTTCATCTGATATTCAGTATCAGTGAAGAGCATGAAAACATTTTTTAAATCATTTCATTTGGGGCTCATGCAACTCTTAGCACCTTTCAAACATACATCTATCGTATGCAAAGCACATTTGTATATTTGTTGCCCTCATCATTCTCAAAACATTATCTTTCCACTTAAGTCATTGGTATTGGCACCTCATTTCCCCCTCCCTCGCTGCTCCCTCCTCCCTCATGACCCCTTGATCATTTAGAAATTATTATTATCTTGTCATATTGTATACCGTCCGATGTCTCCCATCACCCATCCTCTCTTGTCCATACCCCAGGGAGGAGGTTATGTACAGATTCTTATCATCAGTTTCCCCTTTGTACTCCACCTTCTCTCCTCCCTCCTGGTATCATCACTCTCCCCACTGGTCCTGAAAGGATTATCTGTCCTAGATTCCCTGTGTTTCTGGTTCCTATCTATACTAGTGTACATCCTCTGGTCTAATCACTTGTAGGTAGAATTGGGATCATGATAGAGGGAGGGAGGAAACCTTTAAGAAGTAGAAGAAAGTTGCCTATTTCATCATTGCTACACTTCACCCTGACTGGCTCGGGTTTTTCCTGTGACCCTTCTGTAAGGGATTATAACTAATGGGAAAACATTTTATCCCACAGTATTCAACAAGGTCTTCTTTTCACTAGTCAGAATTTGATACCTTAAGCTCCAAAGAAGATAGTAAAGGTAAAGCTGCCATTTTTGCATTACATAGGAAATAACTTCAAAAAATAATTGGAAACAGTTTTTTATATTTTAAATATTTTCCATGAAAGTTTTGAAGTCCTCTTGTATCTAAACACTGATATTGCCTGGCTAAACATTACTGATATTGAATAAGGACCACCAATCTCTTGTTGCTGTTAGATGATGTTGTGCCAGTTTCCACTGATAATGTGGAATTCAGGTGTGCAATAAAATAAAGCACTGCTCATTTTTGTGTTCTCAAAATTTTTATTCTTGAGTCCATTGCTGCAACTATTGTATCAATCAATCTCCTTGAGTGGATTCCTCTTTTTCAAATACTCTTTATTTTGGGGAGACAGCTACTTGAACAACTGATTGGAAGATATCTATCTATATTTTTGCCCATTCCAAAAAAAGGGGACCCAACTAAATGCTTAGATTGTAGAAATATGTCACTAATATAACATTAAAGTAAAGTTTTTCTGAAGACCATCCAACAATGTTTGCAGCACTAAATTTACAAGGAACCAACAGAGGATCATCTCAGATTCAGAAGGGGGCTTGGAACAAGGAATATCATTGCTGATGTCATATGGGTCTTGACTCAAAACAGAGTACACCAGAAAAATATCTACTTGGTAGATATTTTTTGATTATGTCAAGTCATTTGACTATGTGGTTATAAAAAACTATGACTATCTTTGAAATGAGTGGGAATTCCAGAACACTTGATTGTGCTCATGAAATACTTGCACATGCATCAAGAGGAGCAAACAGAACAAGGTCATACTGATGCTTAAAATCACGAAAGGTATGCTTCAGGGTGGTATACTCTCACCATACTTATTCAATCCGTATGCTGAGCAAATAAATGGAAAAAACTGGTTCTATATGAGCAAGAATGCAGCAGCAGGATTGTAGCAAGGTTTACAATCTGTAATATACAAATCTGTAATATACAAATGAAACAATCTTGCTTGTTCAAAGCTAGACCTGGAAGAACTTGCCAATCAAAATCAAGGACTTAAGTTTCAGTACAAATTGCAACTTAATATCAAGACTGAAATCACCAGAACTGGACCAATGAGTTACACCAGGATAAATGGAGAAAGGATTGCATTTGTCAAGAATTTTGTCCCATTTGGATCCACAATCAAGTCTCATAGAAGCAGCCAGACACCAAATGACGAGTTGCGTTAGATAAATCTTCTGCATGAGACTTCTCCAGAGTATTGAAAAGCAAGGGTGCTACTTTGAATACTAAAATGCCCTGACCAAAGCCCTGATATTTTCAATTGCATTATATACATTTGAAAGTTGAACATTGCATAAGGAAGACCAAGATAGAATTGCTACATTTGGATTGTGGTACTGGGGGAAGAATATTAGAAGAAGCATGGCCTGTTGAAAGGACAAACCCATTTGTCTTGGAAGTATGACCAGAGTGTTCCTCGGAGGCAAGGATGGTAGACTGAGTCTTACTTCTGTACTGTGGAAATGTTGCCAGGAAAGGCCAGTGCTTACAGAATGCCACATACTTGGTAAAGTAGAAGTACAGTGAAAAAGAGAAGGTCCCTCAATGAGTGAGGTTGATTCTGCAGCAGTAACAATGGGCTCAAACACAAGAACCGTGTGAGGGTAGCACAGGGCAGGACAGTGTTTCCTTTTGTTGGATTTAGGGTTATCGGTGTTCAGAACTGACTCAACAGCAGCAACAGCATTGGCAAATAATTCACATACATACAACTTAGCATTTAAAATACTAGAGAGTGTTGTACATCCATTACCCTAATCACACAATCATCATTCCAATCTTAACACATTTCTTCATTCTTGTACCTATTATTATTAACTCACTTTGCTGTAATAATCCAAAGAAACTATTAATCTCTGTTCTCTCTATATATTTACCTTTCCTGAATTTATATAAAGCAAACCATTCAAGTAAAGCACACAAACAAAGCTGAACTTAAAGCAACTACAAAAGGATAAAACACTAAAATATCCCCATCAAAAAACCAGCAGAGAATAATAAAACTAGAACAATATGAAGATTGATTACAAGGAAGAACAAATGGTAAAATGTAAACTTTTGCCTTAACTGTATCTGAAGTATTCCGCATTCTGATATGTGTGGACAAGAATATTTATATCTTTGGTCAATGGACCTAAGGAATTCAATGGAGATTTAGTTCATAGTGGAGTTCTGTAACTGGATTTGGGCTTTCAGCATCATCCGTAGTATTCTGCCAACTGAATGTTCAGAATTTAAACTCTCTCTTAAAGTGATATAGTCTCTCTCACTTATCTTGCAATCTAGTGTTAATAAAAATTTCATATTGCTTTTTGATGTGCTACTTCTGTGCAGGCTTAGCTGACACCTCATTTAGATGTCTGCTTATTTTAAGATAAGTCTTTGATGATCCCGGGTGCTATTCTTTCTGATAACCAGGCACTGTCTGATTTCTTTACCACACTTTGCTACAGTACCCATATGGTTAGTGAATTCCTCAAGGGGGCAAGTATTGAATATGTCCATATCATGAGAATTAATTGGTCTTAGATTAGAGCTTACAAATAAGTGTGACTTAAAATCCTCTCATGTGTCTCTGTTGTTGTTATTGTTTTTAGGGGTCATTGAGTAGCTTCCATCCAATATCATGACAGAAGAAAACACCACGAAGCTGGGCCAACCTCACGGCTGTCCCTGTGCCTGACCATACTGATGCAACCACTATGTCAAGCCCTTCAGTTGGTGATCTTTCTTCTTTTCCACTTTACCACACAAGATGCACTTCTCCAGGAATAAGCCTTTCTTGTCAATAAGTCCACAGTATGTAAAACTAGGTCTTGTCATTCTTGCATCTAAGGGGCACTTTGGTCTTACTTCTTTCAGCACAGATAGGTGTTTGTACTTTATCAGTCTGCATTCTTTTCCAACTCCATCATTCAAATAGATCAGTTCTTAGATCTTCCTGATTCAGGGTCAATCTGTGGCAATGAAGAACGGCATGGCTTAGGTTATGCAGGCTGTAGACTTCCAAGAAGCATCCTTGCAGCGGGACTCTTAAATACTCTTACTCTTCTGCAGCAAATTTACTTGCGTCTTTTGATCTCTTGATAGTTCCCATGTGTATTACTTGTGGATCCAAGTGAGACAAAATTCTTCACAAATCTCAATCTTTGCATCATTTATCATGATGTTAACTAGTGGTCCAATTGTGAGCATTTTGGCCTTCTTCAGTGATTTGTGATTCATACTGAAGGTGAAAATCCTTGATCTCCATCATCAAGTGCTTCAAATCCTCCTCACGTTCAGCAAGCAAGGTTGTATCACCTGCATTCCATAGGTTGTGGAATGTAGTACAAAAAGCAGTGCTATACATGTATCATTTCCTTTTCTCAACAGTATTTTAAATGTTACACCACTGGCTAAAATAGCGATACTATCAATAGAATTACAATATGCCTCTTGGGAGTTCTTTATAATATTTTCCAACAAAATGATGGTGCTATATCTATAGAACATCAAAGATATATAAAAACCATGGATATATAGTTTATGGGCATGATCTATGAGCAAATAGTAGTCTGGTACTGGTGAAGAAGCTTGCCAGCAATACAGACTGCCAGAAGAACAGACATCTGTCTTGGAAGAAATTCAGTCTGGGAGTTCCTTGCAAGCGAGGGAAATGAGATTTCATCCATATACTTTGGACAGGTTCTCAAGAGAGACCAGTCCCTGGAAAGGGACAGAATTTTTGCAAAGTAAAAGGTGAAAGGAAAAGAGCAAGACCCTCAATAAGACGGACTGGCAGTGACTCCACCAAGGGGCTCAAGC
This sequence comes from Nesogale talazaci, assembly GCA_004026705.1. NCBI lineage: Eukaryota > Metazoa > Chordata > Mammalia > Afrosoricida > Tenrecidae > Nesogale > Nesogale talazaci. The sequence continues at coordinate 103,418 of PVJH01001211.1, forward strand.
ATCACCACTGCGAGGATGGCACAGGACCGGGCAGTGTGCCCTCCTGTTTGCTGCTGAGTCGGAACTGACTGGAAATCACCTAAAAAGAACAGCATCGATGAATGTTCTGCATTCACTTCCACATTATGAAATGAAGCTGCCCTTAGGCTTGGAAGTGAGAAAAGAGTTAATGTGTATGAGTGACATTAAGTGACTTTAGAAAAACTTGGGGGCATTAGTTCACCTGGCTAAATTGGCCAAGAAATGTGACTGGATTTCAGGTAAAATAAGGAGAAGAGATGCTGTGATACAGGGCAGGCTAGAGAATTTGCAAGGTCCTGTGCAAAATGAAAATGTAGGTGTTTGAAAGATGTTTAGGACTTCAAGGCAGAAACAGTAAAACAATGCACCAAGCCTGGGGGTTTCTGAGCAGGGGCTCTGTGCAATGGCACCGTTCCTATATCCAAGAAGTGACCTTCTTTAGTTCCCATGGTCTGTTGCTGCTGTGGTGGTTGTTCTTGTTGCTGTTTAAAACCTCTCAAGGGTTTTTGATAGGTTCTAATATCTCTTTCCTTATGCAAGTTCTTAGTTCATTTACTCTATCCCAATAAGTGAATAAAAGAAGGCAAACAAGTTGAATGTTCTCTGGGTTAAAAATTATCCCACTATCTACTATGTAGATGGAAATGCAGGAGGCTTCGAGTTTAAATAGTTTTTTTTTTCTGTCACAGTGCATATGAAGAGACAGACACATAAAAGAGCTAGATGGAGAAATGGAGAGAGTGACTCAGCACGTGAAGTCTGTCCGAGGGAGATAACAGGTGTGTGTGTGTAGAAGGTGAAGATTCTGGATCGAGAATCAAAGGGGAAAATGAGATGATTTATCAGCATTTAAAACGTGAATATCAATGAGGGTCATCAGTGATTCTGAGAGTTACAGATCAGATTTTAAAAGTCAAAGTACTCCACCTCCATGCCAAGGTCGATGCAGGAGTAAACCTTATCAGTCTGGGGCCCTGTAGCATCAAAGGAATGTCTGTCTGTTTCACCACGTAGCACAGGGCACAGTTTGGCTTTGAAGGGAAGATGAAAAGCTGGCCTGATGAATCACCTGCCAATGGAGTCGATGCAAGTTGCTGCTGCCGCTAAGTTGAGAAAGTCCTCCAAGGGGCACATGGGGGAAGAGGGATTTGGCACCGCTACAAATAATGCTAACTTTCTAATACATTCTTCACTTTGGAAAATTTGCTTGTGCCTTTTGCTAAAGTATTTCTTCTCTAATTCTCAACTTCTCTATGTGCCGCAGTTTTTAAGATCTTTTAAATAAATTATCATTGGCACATATAACAGATTTCAATGAGGTCACTCATTTCCACGACCGGCTTTCCATGGTCTGTCTATTGTAAAAGACCGAATGGGACCACTTTATTTTGATGCATCTGTTTCCTTGTAGTACTGACCAAAGCATTCACTCTACGTTCTGAATGGTTATGATGTCCCTGACATGAATTATGATGAAATTAATTAAATAACTTGTTAGACTCTAACACCATTGTAAAAATGGATTTCCAATCATTTTGACTGAGTGGATGTTCTTTCATTTCAAATATGTCTAATTATATCTGTTAAAGTTTCTCGGGAGGAGTTGGTTTGCTGTGTGTGACTCTAATTGGCACCAGTTGAATTAACACGGCAGTCATTATATCTGTTATGTAGGAAAGTCAACGCTCCCAGACAGCCAGTGAAACAGGAGACGCTGCCAGTTGATCAATCTGAAGAGGATTAACATCTGAAAACAATGGCTTACATTTGATGTTGCTGTCTGTGGCTACAAGGAAACATGAAGTTTAAAAATTGATTGTACTTTCCTGAACAAACTTGTGGCCATATTCTGTAATTGTGGCCAAATACCATTGTTGCTGTCATGAAAGTTATTGTACTACTTGACATTACAATTTCAAGTCTCCAGAAAGCAATTGAAGGGGGGACACAGTATATTGTAAGAATACCTGCTATCGTGCAAATGGAGAACTGCTGAAATTTTCAAGGTCCACAACGGGCTAGGTCGTCTCGGAGGGAAGTTCAATAGCGGTCTAGAGAATGTTCTTTGGATCAATGCTTAAAGAAGTGGCGTAGGACCATGTCTGACCTCCTCCACTTAAGGGAGAAAGATGAAGAATCCAACTCCGTACCCATGTCAGGCCAATTTCCACAAAACAAAAGTCAGACCTGTTTCTATCCTCCAGTCCTCTGTATCAAATTTCGACACTCATCGTCCTTCCAAGGGCATTCTACTTCTCTGTTGGGGTCCACGTCTCTGGAGCTTCTTTCAACATTCACACAGAACTCACAGGTAACATTCAGGACTACAGGGGCTCACTAGGGAAGTTAACAGGACTATGACAAGTCCCAATCAGAATATATAAAAGATACTGTCCTTTTGACTATAGCCACTATCCACAGCCATGCTGGAAACTCCTACGTCTCTGGTTCCTTGGCTTCTGCCTGGACAGAGTACTTATCTAAAAGCTGCTTTGCCATTGACTCATGTCCAAAGAGCACCTTATGATGCAAGCCAGTAGCCTGACTGAAGGCATTCACCTTTGCAAAGTCCATGAGTCAGAAAGTCACTACTCTGTCTCTGGGCCAGTGTCGTAGTTGCTTTGCTTTGGCTTACAAGGTCAGCAGTGGAAAAAACACCAGCTGATTCTCCAAACAAAGATGGAGTTTTCTACTCCTGGAGCAGTTCCAGTCTCCGAAACAGCCAGGGCATTTCTGCTCAGTCCTATACTATTGCTATACATTGGCATCCACTCAATAGCCGTGTGTTTGGTTGGGGGCTGCCTCAGTGCTGTTATTCTGCTGTCTCCTCTTCAGTGCTGGTACGCCGAGTGCCTCCACACCTTCCACTACTTCTGGCAGAGTTCTCACACACACCTGGCTAGTTGATCTTCATGTTTGATGGCCCTGAGATTCCTGTTTTTGGTTCTGAGATGTTTCAATTTTAGACTCACCAGAATGGCAAAGCTAACAAATCCAGGAGCTAGATGCCTTTTCATTTCGCATAGCCTGTAGCTATAAGGAAATTTGGTGGTTTGGTGGGCTATGAGTTGAACTGCTAGCCACAATGTCAGTGTCTTCAATCCACTAGCTACTCTGATGGAGAAGTCTAAAACTTCCTGCTCTTTTACAGAAGCATAGCCTCAGAAACCAATATGGCAGTTCCACTCTGCCTTACAGAGTAGCTGTGCATCAGAATTGGCTGGCTGCTAGTGAGATCATTAGGTGGGGAATAAAAAGACTATGGCTAGCATAGCCACAGTAAATAATTTCATTTCACCATAATACTCTACATAGTATTCATTGTGAGAATTCATAAACTGTCTTGCCTAATTGAAATCTATTTCATGTTTTCCTAAACATTTTTTCAATTCTAAACTCAATCATTGCATCATTTTGGAAGGCTCCCCACCCCTCGCAAGGCCCACCTAATGGACAATGGATAACCCTACAATGTATTTTCATGACAGTAGAACCACATCTAAGAAGAAGCAATTTCTTTTTATGATAATATTGGGATTCAGGACTGGAAAAGTAGATTGATTAAGTTCTTGGTTTGATTTTAATTATATATACAATAGGGTAAAAGGAAGAAGTGTTAAGTTAGGTTCTGTTGTGTATAAAGAATGAAGTTTTGGTAGTCACTGGACTTGGTTTAGGTCTCTTGCTTTGAGGGTTGTCAATACATCGTGGTCCAGAGCTACCACCTCTTGATTACTGGAATGTCCTCCTGGTGTTTAAGGGGCTCTGATGGCACAGTGCTTATGAGTTGGACTAATAAATGTAAGGTCTGCAGTTATAAACCACCCGCTTCTCAGAGGGAGAAAAAAAGAGACATTCAACTCCCAGAAAATGCCTTGGAATCACACAGGGGCAGTTCTACCCTGTCCTGCAGGGTACTTTAAGTGGGAAACTACAGTTTAGTTGTGAGTTATCATTCACTACTGGTTTGGGTTTGCTTTCTCATAGCATGGTGAGGCATGGTCTGTGAGGCATGGTTCTGCCTTTGTGAATGAATGGCTTTGAAAGCTTGCCCTGTCATCAACTCCCGCTGTTCATGTAAACAGTGTCTGTCATTAAAGATTTTAATTGTACAATTCAACAATTCATGAAGTTCAGGCTGAAGCTGGCCTATCCATGTATACAATTTCCTTTAATGACACTATCATTAGAGTAGCCCTACACCCTGGGGGGTGATTTACAATGTTCTCTATCATAAAATGATAATTATATCTCCAAAGAGAACTAGAAATATTTATAAACTATAGATATGTGTGTGTATTTAAGGCTTGCAATTTATTATAGCCCCAATCTAAGAAAAAATAATTCTATATCATGGGCCTGCTTGATGCTCCTCCTCTTGAAGAGATCACTGAAGACATGGTGCAATAGCAAAGTGTGGAAAAGAAGCTAGATGGAGCCCAGCTTTCACAAGATTAGCCTCTGGGGCCATAAAGTTTTGTATTAAAACACACAGCCTTCTAAATGAGATGTTAACTAAGTCCACATGGAAGAAACACACTAGCCCATATCATCCAAGGATTGAAATATAAGCAATGAAATCAAAGTCTGAAGGAGGGAAGAATATCATAAGTTAAGTTATTAACATCAGTTAATAACTGAATATCTTCCACTGAATAACCAGTGGAAGCTTCAAAACCATTCACAAACTCCCCACGTGGATTAAACCTCCAGTTCCTCCCCTGTGATCACAGTTGTGGGATGCCTATAGGCTTGTTATCAGAACACTGTAAGGTCAATTTAGCAGATGTAGTTTGATTAAAATGTAATAGTTCATCCTTTGATCTGCGTTTTGACACATTTTAAAGTTCTTTCATTTTTTAATATTTTCTGTTTCACTTTCAATAAAGGATTTTGTTTTCTTCTAGTCTTTGTTGTTTGTTTGCTTTTTGCTTTCTATTTATACTTGTATGCTTTTCTGTACATGAAATCCAGGATAGGAAGATCTAAAGAAATCTTAACCGAAATAATCATTACCTACGAGCATGACGGGAGATATTTAGTGTTAACCATGAGTACAAGAAAAAGTTTTGAAATTCAGTGTGGTGATGATTGCAAACATCTTCTTAACATGATTGAAAGATTAGATTGTATTTGTGAAGTATATGACACAAAACTAGTTTTAAAAAGAAAAGTTATCAACAGAAGACAAAGACATTTTAGAAAAAAACTTTTAAATGAAATTTTAAGAAACATACATTGATTTTTTAAGATTTAGGGAGGATGATACAGAAGCATTCATTTACTGCTTGCTGCCTATAGCAAGACCATATGGTGTAGAAATTTGTAACCTAATCCTGCCCATAAAAACCTTCTAAGATAGGGAGGTTGCATAAGAAAATGTGGTAAAAAAAAAACTTAGATGCCAGTTATCAAAAGTTATAGCATCTGGGGTCTTGAAGATAAGCCAGTGGCCATCTAGCTAAGAAGCAACAAAGCCCACAAGGAGGAAGCATGCCAGTCTATGTGATTATGAGTGTCCGTCGAATCAGGTTATCAGGCATCAAAGACCCAGAACAAAAAATATATATCATTGTGAATGAGGGGGTGTGTGGAATCGAGACCCAAACACCATCTGTAGGCAACTGGACATCCCCTTACAGAAAGGTCGCAGGGAAGATACGAACCTGTCAGGGTGCAGAATAGCACCAGTGAAACATTCAACTTTCCTTTAGTTCTTTAATGATCCCTCCCCCACTATCATGACCTCAATTCTACCTTACAGATCTGAATAGAGCATGTATACGCATATGGATAAGAACTGGAGACACAGGGAATCCAGGAAAGATAAACCCCTCAGGACCAATAGTGAGAATAGCCATACCAGGAAGGTAAGAAGTGTCGGGGGGCGGGGGAGCAGGGCAAGGAGAGGAGAAAGATAGGAGGAACAGATCACAATGATCTGCATATAAATCCCTCCCAGGGTGATGAACAACAGAAAAGTGGGTAAAGGGAGAAATCAGTAAGTGTAAGACATGAAAAAATTAAAAATTATCAAGGGTTCATGAGGGAGGGAGGACAGGGAAGAGTGGAGAACAATGAGGAGCAGATACCAAGGGCTCAAGTAGAAAGAAAATGTCCTGGAAATGATGATGGCAACAAATGTACAAATATGCTTGACACAATGGATGGATGGATTGTGATGAGTTGTATGAGATTTCAAAAAATGATTTTTTTAAAAAGAAGCTTCTAATCTGTGTAATGACAGAAGCGTATAAAGAAATAACCAAAAAGAATTGGAAGTATGAGTATTTCTTCAAAAACCTCATGGAAATTTCATCATTTTTTAATTTCATTATTCTACAAATTTTTGAAGCCCTCTTGTGCACCAACCTTTCTTCTTTATTTAGTTCAGATTTCCTCATATATTTAATTAACATACAGATTGAATATGGATGATGAAATGATGCACCTATGATGCCTACCTTGTCTTATCTTAAAGCACACAATATCCCATTGTCTTGTTTGAATGACTGACTGTTGGCCATTGTACAAGTTCCACATAAACATAGCTAAGTGTTCCAGTATTCCCACTCATCACAATGGTATGCATTTTTTTGTTAGGATCCACCAGGAAGAAAGATTTTGCATTATTCATAAACCACAAGTCAGCATTTTATGCTTTCTTTTTTTCAGCCAAGAATCACCTTACATAAATAATGATATCCCTGATAACATGTTCTCTTATAATTCCAGCTTGACTTTCTGACAGCTTCCTGTTGATGTCTAGCTATAATTATTGCTGGATGATCTTCAGCAAAATTTTGGTTGCATATAACATTAATACGAGTGTTCAATAATGTCTGCATTCTGTGGAGTCATCTTGCTTTGGAGTGGCACAATTATGAATGCCTTCCAGTTGATAGCTGCCTTCCAAGTTTCCTGGCATTTACTACAGCATTCAGTGCTGTATCAGCTTGTTAAAATATTTCTATTCAGATTGTCCTAAAGGAATAAGTTCATGAGAGATTTAAATTTATATATGATAAAGGCAAGCTAAATCAAAGGAATTTGTGAAAAAAATATGTTCTAATAATTAGTAGAATTGAAATATTTTGCCAAATGGATGCAAACATTGAATCACTCATCTATGACACCTATTTTTGATAAAAACTATCTATTCAACCAAAGGAAAGATATCCTTTCTAAAGACAAGGAAACAGCACAATAGAAAAAAACATGCATATTAAATTCTGGTGAAATAATTCAAGATCGTTTGCAGCAGTACCTTTACACTACACGGTGTTGCTCGAAACTTCAGCCATTCCGAAAAGGGCTGTAAATGAGGGTTATCTTTGATGATGTCAGATGGATCTTGGCAAAAAAATAAAGTGTACCATAAAGATGCTTTCCTGTGTTTTATTGGGTATGTGAAATCACTCCACTATGTGTATCTTAACAAAGTCTGGCTAACATAGGGATGAAAGGAAAATTCCAGAATGCTTCATTGTACTCATGGAAAATGTGTGGACAGATCAAGAAATGGTTTTCTTTTCTCCCAAAGACACATGGTTTAAGGTAAAAAGAAGTATGCATCAGAATTCTACCCTTTTATCATACTTATTCAATCAGGGGGGCTCAATTGCCTAATACTTTGGAACTGACCTGTGAACCAAAGTGCCAGCAGTTCAAAACCATGAGCTACTCCAAGATAGAAAGATGGGACTTTCTACCCTTGTAGAGTATCACAGTCCCAGAAATTCACAGGAGCAGTTCTACCCTGTCCTCAAGGATGACCGTGAGTCAGCACCCACTTGATGACAGTCATTCAATCTGTATTCCACCCAAATAAGCCAAACCTTGGATTATATGAAAAAGAACATGGCGCGGGCCTAGAGGAAGACTCAGTAACAACTTTCAATATGCAGAAGACACAAATTTTCTCACTGGAAGCCAAAAGTACACATAGCACTTACCAATGTCATCAAAGATGATAACTTGCAGTGTGTATTAAACCTCAAGCTAAGACAAACAAAAAGTTACAGTAAGCAACATCATGATGAGGGGAGGAAAACGTTGAAGTATTCAGGGATTTCACTTTGATGCGCAATCAACAACCCATGGAAACAAAACTCAAGAAATCAAATGACATATTTTACTGAGCAGATTGCAGGAAAAAAAACACCGTTTTAAAGCGTTAAAAAACAAAGCTGTCACTTTGATAACTAAGGTGCACTTGACCAAAGCACCAGGATTTGATGTATTTTTTTTATTTTCTCTTGTACCTAGGAAAGATGGAAAAAGAAAAAGGAAGATTGCCAGAGAAAGTATGAATTTGAATCATGGTGTCAGTGGTGAATATTGAGGTACCAAGGATTGTCAGAAGAACAAGCAAAACTGCCTGGGGAATCCACAGCTTGGGTGTTCCTAAGAAGTAAGACTGGGGAGACTTTCTCTCATGTACTTTGGACATAGTATCATGAAGAATCAATCACTGAAAAAGAATATCATTTATGGTTAAGGAGAGGGTCAAGGAAAATGAGGGAGTCTCAATCCTTGATACACTGTAAGGAGAGATTGGTTTTACCAATGGATTCCCACATAGAAAAGACTTGAGCACAAAAAAAAGAGAGAGAAACGATTGTGAGGATGGCGTGGAATGAGACAGACAGTGTTTTGTTCTTTGGTGCATAGGGTGATATATAGCGAGCATGTGAATAAAAATAATTCCCATGAAAATTAAATTTTAAAGATAACCATACTTGCAGTTATTAACATTTGTATAGTGTAGAAGAATAACCCTAAAGAATAACCCTAAAACATTCTTTTTTAGACTAACAAGGTTTCCATCTACCAACCCTCTTGACTTCAAGCTTTATGAAAAGACCAATGTAGCTATTGATAGAAGCACTTGTTTCTTATTCTGTAGATTTAAATTGGATTTAATCATCACTTCATATATAACACATCCCTTTCTCTTTTATACCCCCACCACACACACACACACACACACACACACTCTCTCTAAATTTAATTAAAATAACTGAAATGAAACTAGAGATAATTTGTTTTTTAAATAGACTGCCACATGCTCCATTTACATAAAACCCATTAGTTTGCATTAAATACAAATTAGCTGCTGATATGAATTAAATCACGTATAAATAGTTCAGAATAGTCTCAGAACCAGGCATTTTAATTAATATAACTGTTAACCAGATTTATTTGTAAGGTAATCAAGACTCTTACTCATTTATTCTCCAGTACAAAAGACCAGGCAGCACTCTGTCCTAGAACGCCTCCTCATTTCTATAGGAATACGGATCCTACAGGAATATTGACTAGATTCTCTAACTCCAAAACCTGCAAATGATCAAAGTTTGTCAGTTTAAGAATTATGGCATCCTAGAAAATAGATAATAATGGGCTGAAACACAGCAACACTGTACGGAGGTCATTGGACTGAGCCATGTTTCCTTCTGTGGTACATTGGGTCCCTGTGAGTCAAAACCCACTTGACAGCACCTAATAATGGCAGCATTAGAGAGCAGAGAAAGCATCCTCTCTAAGAATTAACACTCAGTGACACAACATATTGATGAGCTTCGATATGTTTTGTCTCCTTCTATACTTATCAAGGCTACGTTTAAAGCAAAAAGATGAAAGCATGAAACATTTTCCTATGCTGCTATCCTTATTTTAATCATCAGATGTACAACTAGTAAGTAATCCACAATAAATAATATTTTCAGACTAACTAAAATTTAGAGTTTAAAAAGAAAGTGTGACAGTAATGTGCTTATATTAATTTTATAATTGAAATGTAGGGGTGGAGTCTGGCTTGTTAATCAGGAGAAAGCCATTGATGAGGCCTTTATGTGGGCATGGCTTTCACCTGAGACTCCTGGGAAATCTTGCGGTATTTCCCTCGTGAAGATGAGAAGCTATCTTCCCCAGTTGTTGGGAGTTAGCTTCAGAGACGATTAATCACAGGCAAGCAGGCAGTGTCTGAGAAGCTGGAGTAGCCGGTGGAAAGACCTCTGAAGACAGACCTCTGAAGCTGGAGTGGCATACTGTTGATGGACCTGAGCCCTGGAAGCGAGGAGTCATGGGGAGACCCCTGCCAGTGCCAGGATTCTGCACCCACTGACCTGTGACTTCCTAAGTCAGAAGCAGACTTTATAGACTGATTGTTGGCATATGGGTTAATACTGGACTTATGACTTTGCACAGGACTTGGATTGGGATGCCTTCTTAGTGTCACATTTCTTTTGTATATAAACCCTTTCCTTATACCTGTATGCGTGGCTTTGAAATTTGTTCCTCTAGTCTATCTGGATTACATCATTATGGTACCTCAGGAGTGGGGTATAGAGGAACAAATCATAAGATGGAAAGTAGAAGCTTGTTTGACTTGTGCCTCATGGTATTGTTACTTCTTTGGCTAGACAGAAGTCAGATACGTCCTTTGAGTTTACTGAGTTATATTCTGGAAACAATATGGGGAGTTAAAGTTTTGATTATTTTGTTTGGAAGCTGTCTTTGGTTGTTCCTATATAAAATGGATACTGTTAATGTATATCTTGAGTTCAGGGGTGGGGGCCGCCATTTGAGTGTCTCAGAGCTGGTTCTGTTCAGGGACAATGGTTAAGATCAGAATGCCATGCCGGACCTAAAGCAGGGATCTGTTTTGATGCCTTTTGAGACCTAATTCAATGTTTTTGTGTAAACAATAGTTTAGATAAGGATAAAGATAAGCTTAATAAATATTGACCTTCTGTTTTAAGAATTTACTTTGATTTCTGATTATGCTGTTTATACTTTTTTTTAATGCCTGTAATTGTAAATAAAGGATGCATAGAAATGTTTATTGGAAAGTCTGGAAAGAGTTTGCAAATCCAGTTACCTCAAGCCAAGTATTGACCTCTAGAGGGTTTAGGACTTAGTGTCAAAAACATCTCTAAAGTGATTAACCCCACCTTGAGCTTAAATGGGGTTAGACCACACCTGGAAAAACTTCTCTGAAGAAAGTAGCCCCACCCAGTCTTTGGGAGTACTCAGGATACTTATAGTCTGAGAGGTCAGACTGACCCATAAAGAAGGAAAGAGACAATTTCCTTGGAAAATCCTGACTATGATTGTTTTCAAAAGCGAAGGAATCTGGAACCATGAAGATAACTCCTCTCTGGGTCGGAATGTTAAAGGAAACTTGTGGCAGGCTGAAATGCTTGTTAGGTGACCACCAGATTTACTGCTTGTCAGTGAAAGCAGTAGAAATGCGGCAATAAAGAGCCAGGTTGACCTTGGCCACTGACACACGGGACTTGGTTTACAGAAAAAAGGGGAGATGAGAGCGGGTTTACTGGTCTGAAGATCATGATCTAGTATGGGAGAGCTAGGCATATTGATAATTTGTTGGAACCTTGCTGTAAAGGAAGGCGACCAATGGCCACCGTGGTGAGGCTAAGTGGAAAAGCCCACATTGAGTTGACCAGAACCTGACCTGAGGAAGAGAAGCGATTTAAGTCTGTGACCTGGTGCATATCGTTGCTGACTTTATGGATGGCCTGTCCTGATTTGACTTTGCTAATGGACACACACTTCACGAGTTTCCAACTGGAATGAAAATTCTTAACATTGAAAGATATGATTGTTTCCTTACAGCACTGGGTTGGTATAAGTGGGCAATATAGAAATTAGATACCCAAAATCGGGGCATGAAGGCATGATGTAGTTTGGCTTGCAAACTCTTATAGGTGGTAGAATATACATTCGTAGGATTATAGAATCAAGGTATAGATATTTTGTAACTACAATTGTAAGGCACAGGATATCTATTGTTTTGTTCACTTATAGAATGTTATTTACAAACGATGGTGACACACGCTGACTTATAAGTATTTTAGTTTTATCCTGTTAGATATAAAAACTTTTTTATTGTTTATTTGAGGGTTACATATGGTTACAGAATTATGTGAAAGTATAAAATTAATAATGGGTGGTCTATGGCAGTCATGTGCTTATGTTAATTTTATAATTGAAATGCAGGGGTGGAGTCTGGCCTGTCAATCAGGAGAAAGCCATTGAGTAGCTGATGAGGCCTCTGTGTGGGCATGGCTTTCACCTGAGAATCCTGGGAAATCTCACGGTATTTCCCTCGTAAAGATGGGAAGCTGTCTTCCCTAGTTGTTGGGAGTTAGTTTGAGAGACAATTAATCACAGGCAAGCTGGCAGCGTCTGAGAAGCTGAAGGAGCTGACGGAGAGACCCCACAGCTTTGCCCGATGGAGCCGGACCTCTAAAGCTGAAGTGGCATGTTGTTGATGGACCTGAGCCCTGGAAGTGAGGAGCCATGGGGAGACCCCTGCCAGCGCCAGAATTCTGTACCCACTGACCTGTGACTTGCTGAGTCGGAAGCAGACTTTATAGACTGATTTTGGGCATATGGGTTATTATTGGACTTATGACTTTGGACTGGACTGCATTGGGATGCCTTCTTAGTGTCACATTTCTTTTGTATATAAACCCTTTCCTTATACCTATATGCGTGTCTCTGAAATTTGTTCCTCTAGTCTCTCCGGACTACTTCAGAAAGCATCTGTGTGAATCAAGATTCTTTATGTTAAAAGAAATTTAATCTCAAAGTGACTTAAGACATATAGATTCACACAGCAAGGTGCACCTTCATGAAAACCAACCGACTGACTTCATGTGCAGCCAGATGGAGGCCTTGAATTCTGCTATCAGAATGGCTCTTGCCAAGTCCCACCGACTTTTTCCTCTGTAGTGTCCACATTATGTCAGATGCCTTTTCAGAGAAATGACAGTTACCATGCAGGCCTGATACCAGCCTTGAAACAGCTCGAGCATTTTCCCTGGTTCCAAGGAATATTTCTCAAAATGAATCTTGCTTACCGAAAGCATGCGTGTCTCAGCCTAGACAATCACTGAGAAAAAAGGAAACAGAGTTCTCTGATTGACCTGAGTGACGAGCTCACCTGGGGAAAAGACCAGCATGCTTTGAAGTGTATGAATTAAACGTAAGGTTGGAATGTTTGGGTAAAATTAAAAGTCTGGTGCTTTATTAGTAACTGAATGGGAGGTTGGAGTATTGACATTGTGAATGCAAAAAAAAGAGCAGATATCCATTATAGCATTGAAGTCTCTGCTTTGATGTTAAACTGTCAGCCTTCTTCACTCACCTCATGTAGCCACTGATTTATCAATCAGTAACAAATCAAAAGTATGCAATCGATATTCACCTGCAAAAAACCCTGATGCAAGCAACCGCGGGACTTATAAGTGGCAGACTTGGATATTCAGCAGATGAAGTACCCATTTGAAAAGCCTTCATCAGCCTTAAATCAAGCTGCTGGATATACCAAGTTAAAATATGAATGCTACATTATGTGTGCATTTTGACTGAAGGTTAGAGATGATGAATGAGACAAGCTTAATTGTCCATAGCAAAAAGTCCTGGGCATTTGTAAAAGAAAAATACTCTTTTTCATAATATTGTCATAATAGTAAAATTTTGTTACAAAAAACAGTATCTCATTTTACTTAATGATCCTCAGGAATTACTTATATTTCTGCCCCACTGAATAATTTTATTATATTGTATCTATGCCTCATAGTTCTGAATATTGCATAATGTGTGGGAAATATTGGAACCCTAAAGGATAGATGTTCTCAACCAGGTCTGTGCCCTTAATCCCTTGAATAATCTAATCAAGCCTGTGACCCTCATAGACCCCTGTTGAAAACAATATTTTAAAGTTAACAAAATCTGATATCATACAAAGGAAGACAGTTATTTTGAAATGAAAGTATCAAAACATTTAGTAATTATACTTGAGCAATAATATGCCTATAAAACACTTAAAAAGTAGTATTACTAGAGCATAATAGCTAATTATTTGAGGCTCCTTTTAAAATTTAATATGATATAAAAGTATCTAATATTTAAATTTGATTTCACAAGAACTATTAATAAAAAAGTGCTTTAGTATCTACATTCACAATGGAAGGAAATGGAAATTGCAGTTCAAGGTTGCAGAAAATAAAGATGTAAATGTTCCCATCCCTAAACCTGGAGTTCTGCCAAAGGACATTTGGTCATGCCTTGAGAGAAATTCTGTAGAAGTACTGTAATATGGCATAGTATCCATCAGCTGCTGGAACCCTCTTACAATTTCCATATTCCTCTCTGGTTGATTCTCTGTCACATTTTCACAACAGCAATTTCAAACTTTACTGCCCAGTTCTAAGCCAACCTTGCTTTTACATGTGCAACTTTTCTTCTGAAATTACTCAGAAAGTCAAAGAAACTTGCCTCCATGAGTTTTCCACGAGCCACCCAAATGTTTCTGTTAGTGTCTTACAGGTGATCGAAACTCTGTGTCTTCCAGTTAATTGAGACTTAATGAGATAACCCAACGTCTGAGAGAAAATCATGTTAGCAGCCCTATAGCCATGCTTCTAACAGAACACAGATCCTACTGAGAGTAACACGGAAGCTCTGGTGATCCATTTCTTGATTGAAACTCAGATCCTGAAGGTACAGAGTTCTGTCTTTCCCAGTGAAGGTTGGACCTTGGAATAGAGCTGTGATGATTCATGTATTCAGAGACAACCAATAAATGTGGCAAAGCTGGGCACATGTAGATGCCTTACATGGTGACAAGGAGAAAAACGCTTGGATGATGGGCAAAGAAATCCCACAAACGGAGTTAGGACTCCACCTCCCAGCACCATGCTTCTCTTCGGAGGTGCCATCCTGTTATTTTCAGTGGGAAACATTGCTGGACGAGGTTTCCTTTCCTTTTCTTTCATCTTCTTTTTCACACTGCTTGAGTTATTAGGAAGGAGAATGGATTTGTTTTATTCTATTCTGGGAGAGATACACCAACTTACCAAGCAAAAAGTCCAGAGACCTATGGAGTTTTTCTTTCCCTTTTAAGGAAAGGAATTGAGTAGGGTGTTATAATATTCAAGATTGTGATTATATGATCACACAAGCCTTTCATCACTATAGTTCTTTGGTTCTAAGTGCAGGTACATAGTGGGAAATCCCAATAAGTTGTCAAAGGGTCAGCCAAAGATTACTTCCATGAATAGTAAATTTTGTTGATAAAATCAGCAGAAAGAAGTTTATCCTAGTTTTATGAGCCCCCCCAAAATTATTTATAAAAAACATGATGGCACCATGTATACAAATATGCCTGATACAACTGATGTACAGATTGTAAAAAGTGCTGTAAGGGCTCCCAATACAATGATCTTTTAAATGAAAAAAAGAAGAAAGAAAATTGCAAATGTTTAAAAAAGAAGCAACCTTATTTCCATCAAGTTGACTCTAATGCATAGCAACCCCAGAAAACTTAACAGAATTCCCCTGTGGGTTTCTGAGCCTACAGTCTTTTAGCAGTGGGAGTAGAAGGTCTCCTTGTTCTCCCACAGAGAAGCTGGTGGTTTTGAATAGCTGACCTGTGGATGAGCAGCCCAAGGCACCACCTATTCAAGAGACCAGTTTTCACAAATGCTTTATATTCTATTTAAATTCAATTCATAATGTTTGGGCTTACTGCAGAACAAATACTATATAAGGTATTCTTGTGTGTGTAGAAACACTGAATAAGGTCATAATAGAATATGGTCACTTCTCAATTAAAATTGACACCACCCAGTTAGCTTGATGACACTTTATATTTAGCCTTGTCAGAAGCAAACATGCATTGCTTTCTAATCTAGAATCCCACAGTTAGGACGGCAGAGAATGACAGCTATTCTCTCACTCTGCATCTTCTTATGCTGCTTCTACCAACTACCCTTTGATTAACCTCCTTCTCTGTATTTCCTGACTCCTTGTTACACATAGTTTCTGCTATCACCCAGCTTTTAAGGCCCTCAGGCTTCTCCTCCTGCAGACTCCACTGACTGTTCGCTTTGGTATATCCCTTTCTGTTGATGTGGCCTATCTGAGGCACCACTTGGTAGCTGCCTCTATTTCAATATCTCACATTCAAACATTCCAAAGGAAATGGTGTGTCAGGTCAGTCAGTCACACTTCTACCAGAGGATATTTTATGTCAGGACACCTCCTTATTTTATGTACTGAAATGGTTTGGCAGTAAAATTCCTGATCCAATCATCAATTGCTAAAGTGTTGAGGTAATAGGGCCCACAGTGTAACCCTCAATTTGTCAGGAGGAGGTAATGTGTGAGCTAGACCTAGATATGTCTCCTGTTTCAGAGGACGATGGCTGTAGCTAACTTTTTCTATGCTACCATTTAAGATGTGCCTTCCCAAACATTTTCTTCTGGAATTAGTAACACTAATTTTCCAAATCTCTTTTCTGCTATTTTCACTTCAATTCTTTCGAAATTAAGATTGAGCCTCCTGATCATAAAATATTTAGGAACTTAATCCTCAAACTAAGAATTGAACTGGCAGTTTCTGGTTATTGTTCCTTTTATTTTTGTTTGTTCTCAGTCTCAGAATAATTCTTCTTATCTCGTCTTCCAAATTTTTCCTCCTTGGTCTAGACAACTTAAAATGGCTAAAATCCAATAGAACAGAGACTATCTCTTATTCATCATTTTTATCTCTAGTGTTATGTCTACAGTGTATCTACAGAAGACCATGTCTGGCATCCAGAAAATGTACTTGAAATATTACTTAATGAAAATAAGCCTTAGGAAGATGTATTAGGATGGGAATCTGTTCACTAAAAAACTACAATATCAAAACTACAAATAAATTGATTGTAATTTGAGATTATACAATTAAATAGAATACAAACTCATAGTCACATACTATCTCTTTTGCTACAGATGAAACTGTCCATTTGCCTATGCATACATGTGTGTTTTCAAATATATATCATCAATACTTGAACATAACTTTTATCTATATCTGCTTTACAATTGGGAATTAGTTTAGTATTTTAAAAAAGAAGCATTGTTTTTCAACCTGCTGAAATAAATTCTAACAATGGAGAAAATGATTTTCTTCTTAGGTGAATCATTATTAAAGTTTAATTACAAATGTACTCAAAGGTACATATATATGATCTTATATTGCCCAAAAATTTGTTACACGATGCATATATTTATATACTAGTCTCCTTCCAAAAGCTTATGGGAAAAATACATTATCATCTGATTCCACTTTCTGTGAATTTTTCAAATCTTCCATTGTATATTCCCTTAAAGCAGGTGGGATTATTGCTCCTTTAATGGAAAATGGCTTTCAGTTTTGCTTGCTATTTCCCATTACAGGACCCTCATGCCATAGTGGATTCTCACTGGGCTGCTCACTGCGGTCTGTTGTTCGAACCGACCAGCTGCTGCTTCTAAAAAGACCTCTATACAGCCTGGAAACCCAGAGAAATATTTCCATTCTGTACCTTAGGGTCAGTATGAGTGAGAATTAATTTGCTCAAAGTGAGGATGGTTTGGGGGGGGGGGGTGCTTTTAAGTCATCCAATTCCCCAGAAGAAATCAGCAAGGCTTCCGGCAGCATCCTAACCTCTGTCGTCCCCATTTTGTGTCTTTGGTCTTCTTTTGCGTCCTCTTTTCTCTTCTCCTGGCATGACTCACCCGCCCAGCAGCCATGAAGCCTTTCACTCTCCTGGCAGCAGTTCCTACCCAGGCTTCCTTGCTCCTGCAGTGAGCGGTGAGCACCGGAGGAGGTGTGGGGTGTTGCGGAATCCCTGAATCTGCGTGCTGGCCATCGCAAAGAAGCCACACTAACAGGCCTCCTGAAAACAAGGTCACCACTGCCAGCTATGCTTCTGGAACCAACAACACTTTCCTGAATGATGGAGCCCTCGCTCCCTTCCTAGGCCCCAAGAAGGGCAAGTCCAGAACCAGCTACAATCTAGTCCCCACTTAACAGCGCACCAAGCAAGGCAGACTCCCGTATCCAGTAAAGAAAACACGCAGACTGTGGCAAAATTTCATGAGTTTTAATAAAAATAGCTTTAAAAAATTAATTACAAACTGTCGGGGCTGATAGCGATCACATAACATCCAAGTCTCATATAATAGACATTATGGAATATATATACACACACACACATTTTCGTGTCCTAAAAGGAAATGATTTGAAATAATAAAGTACATTATAACAAAATTGGTCCTGGAAAAAATTATCTATTCCTAAAAGATATGTAACTCCATAATGTACTATACATATATTGCTAGAGAAACATGTCGTTTGATGCGTGTAAGCATTGAGTAGCAGCATATCATACCGAGATAGATGTAAGAGGAACATCCTGAAAACACGATCCCTTCACAGCCAAGTGACCTTGTGAGCCAGGCGGAAATCAGTCCAGTTACATAAAATATTGGCAGAGCATGTAATAACTGAAGTGGCACTAATGGTAAAACACAGCAATTGCTTCAAGTCCATTTAATATCAAAAGGAGGTCAAGCTTCCAGATGTTTCCACTGATTCATAAATAATTGACTACTGTTAGAGTTGCACTACATTTTAATGAAGTTAGATCATGTGGTTAATTTACAGTAGTATAAAGTACTTCAAGCAATATTTAAGAAAATGTTAAAATCAGCTCACATATGGTGTGTTAATAATGTTCATGGTGTCATGAACATAGTAACTTATTTTTCTGACCAGTGTAGTATTCAGGTAGCAGTATATTGCAGGGAACAATGTTATTAAACATGTGCAAAATAATAAATATTTTTTATCCTAAATGTTGGCTCTGAACATTGCCATAAAAATAAACAATATTTATACTCATAAATGCACCTACAGTATATCCCTCTATTTCATCCTGAGGTAACATTGATTTAATGAGTGAGCTCCTCTTTTGAAACCTTTTCAAAGGCTTCCAGGGATAGCAAGAATTGTCTTCATTGTTTTATTAATATTGATATACACATATATATTACTCTGTGCTTGACTGAACTGTTCTGCACTAATATTTATCCGTCACTTCTCTGGCCACATTCTTCTTCAGTCATTCTTTAACTAACATTTTGATCATCTCCATTAAAAATAAAAGCCAAACACGGAAGTGTCTAGATGGCTATTTTATATTAAGGGGTCAGGAAAACCCTCATTAAAGTGGCAACACGGAGACCTTTGAGTTAATATGTGAATGATGAGAAGAAGTCATGCCAGAGCAAGAAGGAAAGCAGCAGAAGGTCCTAAGGCACAAGTCAGAGTGGCAGCATCAAGGAGCAGAGAGCAAACCTGTGAGGCTGAAGGCCTGGACAATGGTCACCCTGGAGACAAATGGAAGCAGGGCCTAAGCTAGGAGACTGTCAGTAACCTGGGAAGACAAAAGAGGCCTTTAATAGCATTTCATAAGTGGTGGGAAAGTTTTATAAATTTCAAAAGGAGAAGTGATCTGAACTTACTTTTATTTTTAGAAAACAAATCTTTGTAGATTTGAGTAGAGAAATATTTGATTATGGAACAAGAGAAGTAGAGATAACAAGTAGCAGATAATTGTGGAAAGTCAGATTAGAGATAAAAGTTGTTTTGACTAAAAAGGTGTAAAAGTAAAGTAAAATATTTGCGCTTGCTATATGAATAAGAGCTGGACTCAACCAAATGTACTGATGGACTAGATGCAATATTTGGCTTCAGCAACTTAGAATATATTGATTTTCCTTTCAACAAAAGAAAGACTGATGAGAGCTAAAAGTTTGGAGGTGGAATACTAGGTCTGGTTACTAGATCACAGTGGAACATTTTATGTGTGTGTGTTGGGGATAATCCAACAATTAGCAGAAAACATGGATCAAAGAAGGCTGGTTATTTAATTTGATAATTAATTGTCATTGTCTAATGTGTATTTTCTACTGGTGCAAAATAGAGACAATTATTAAATTGGCATTACAATCTTATTGGAAAATTGAATGATGTAACAAATAATAAATTATATTAAAAACCAAACAAACTCACTGCCGTAAAGTGTACTCTGAATCATACAGCAGGCCTCCGTAGTTTTTCCAGATTTTAACTCTCTAAGGGAGTAGAAAGCCTCATCTCCTGCCATTCCCCACTTCCAGGAAGTAACTGGTGGTTTCAAAGTGTTAGTCACATGTAGTACACCACTACTAATCCATGAGATTGTCCAATAAGCATAATTGTCAAGCATTTCTCCTGAGGCATCAGTATAACCTCTGGAAGCCTAAATAAAATGGCATTGTCACCCTGCTCATTCTGCTAAAATCCAAGCAGTAACTCTACATCTATGGCAGTAGCACATCTTACTTCATTCATTCTCCTTCTCAGCTGGTATCCTTGAGTCATTTCACTGGACACAGAAAAACAATAGGTACAAAAATTCTTCATCTTCTCGCTACCTCCTCTCCCAAGTTAACTTCTGTATACTCTGTGCCAGCCATGCTTATTTCTCTGGACTCCTGGTAGACTATCCAGATCCCATCTCTGTGTACCTAAATCAAGAAGATTGGGTAAATATTTTGCCAATTCCTAACTCTGTGAGGGAGATGGGAATAATCAGAACTTCGAGCACTGTGAAATAAAGGCTCAATAATACAGAACACACAATATCATCGAGTTATTTTTGTTGGCATATAAAGTTTGTCTTAAATATATTTTGGATTTTTACTTTCCATTTATTTATAATGGTTGTACTCTATAAACGCTCATCGAGATGTTGTACTCTATAAACGCTCATCGAGATTTTATCCAATACCTATTTACCTGGTCCCTAGCATATATAATTAGAATGACTGTGTTTGTGGCTGACAGAACTCTCACCTCACCTTTCTGACCTATAGAGTAGTCATTCCTTTGGGCAAACTGTCATGTGAGCTCTGCTGACACAACACAACCCGTCTACTTTACCGTGGCAAATAGGCAATCAGATGAAATGTTATTGTTAGGTGCCAAGGATTCAGTTCTGAGTCATTGGGACCCAATGAGCAACAGAAGGAGATATTCACAGTTGTTCCTTTTCCTGAGCTCAATGTTGCAACCACAGTGTCCAGCCATCGCTTTGAAAGCCTTCCACTTTTTAGCTGCCCTTCCCGTTACCAAGCATGATGTCTTTCTCCAGGGACCTGTCTCGCCTAACAAGATGTCCTCGGTTCTAAGGAGCATTCCTGCTGTACTTCTTCCTAGACAAATTGAATTGTCCTTTTAGCAACTGATGACACTTCCAATATCCTTCAGCATCACCATTCAAAGGCATTGATTCTTCTTTGGTCTACATTATCTAAGATCCAACTTTCGCTTGCATATGAGACAGTGGAAAATATCAGTTCGAGTCAGATTCCTTTGTTGTCAATGTAGCAACCTTGCTTTTCAATACTCTAAAGAGGTCTTGTGCAGCAGATTTACTAAATGCATTTTTTGATGTTTTTTCTTGCTTCTATTAGTACTGTTTGTGTGTCCAACAAGACAAAGCTTATGACAGTCTCAAACTTTTCTCAATTCTTCAAACTTGTTGGTCTATTTTTGAGACTTTGGGTCCCATTTATTTGAGTTATAATTCATGCTAAAGACTACAGTTCTTTATCTACATCAGCAAGTATTTCAAATCCACCTCACTTTCAGAAATCAAGTTGTGTCTGCAGCACATTGCAGGTTATTAATAATTCTTCCATCCAGATGCTGTATTTTCTCCATATTATGTACCTTCTCTGCTTATTTATTCAAAAACAAGTTCAAACAATGAAAGTATACAGATAAAAATTTGTTATACCCAAAAGGTGAGTTTCAAATGTTCAATTGCTGGTGTCTATAAGCTTTGAATCAGTAGGCATTTCATAAGGAGTTTATCCCTATCAAGAAGCTCATCATTATTTAGATTTTTCATTATGCTCAAACAGACTTTACCAATGGTATTAACGATAGGTCTCACAGTTTCAAAAGGATGTTCCACAAAGCCTCTTAATAAATTATTGCATATTCTAATTGAGCAATAGCCATGGTCCATATTACTAGAAAAGGGGATGAAAGGCACCTATTTGAAAGAAGAATGTGTGGGATTTCCTTTTTACTTCAATTTTCTTTGCCATATAATAGTATTAGAGTAGTTCAATTATTTGTGATTTCTATTCACATTTACTGCACAAAAACTTTCATGGCAAGTTATTAGAGTATAATTTTGAGTTAATCTTTTAGGGTAATTTTAAGATATAGATAGATAAATGATACATAGATAGATTCAACTGAACATTATCCAGTATAAAGCATATGTTATGAAGAGGTTCCAATAAAGGAAATAATGAAAAAAAATCATAGCATCATGTGTTAGTCTGGGTAGAATAGAGAAACAATTTCATAAGCATATATATGAGAGGATATATATTGCAGGTTATATATGTGTGTGTATATTATATATATATGAGAGAGATTTTTAGATAAGGATAGTTTTACATTAAGAAAACATCCCAACCCAGTCCAGTCCAAGGCCATAAGTCTGGTATTAGCCCTTATGTCCATTATCAATCTATAAAGTCCTCAACAGACTCGTGACACACATAGTGGGTAGAAAGTTTTTGAATCCAGTGGCATTGTAAGTATCTCAGCACTGGCAGGGACCTCTCTGTGGCTTCTCCAGCTTCAGAGGTCTGGTTGCATCCATGTGGCTTGTCCCACTCAGGGCACTAGGGTAGTCATATGTGTCTTGTCTGCTGCAATGCCTACCAGGGGTGAGCAAAGAGAGGAAGGTATCTCCTGTCTCCAAGGAGGAAGCACCAGATTTTCCAGAATTCTCAGGAGAAGACCATGTCCACACAGCAGCCTCATTGGCTATGATCTGATTGACAGGCTAGCCTTCACCCCTCCATTGTTAATCTTCAAACTGACAAATGATTATATAACTACCACAGATCATAGTAGATATAGCGAATGTGCTCTACCTTGATCATATGACCTTCTGGTCACCAAATATTTATGATTCTCTGAAGAAAATCTAATTCAATTTGTCTGTCACCTCTCAATATTAAACAAAGTATCTGAAAACCATACTTTTGGGAAACACTGAAACATTGTCCATTCCTTGATTTTTTTTAAAGTTTTAACTCTAATTCTTAGAATCATAATGATTTATTTTAAACAAGTCAAAATTCCCTTTACTCAACAACATTCTTACACAAAATATCCAATTATTAACAAAATAATCCGAGGTAATATGGAAAAACCCTCCACTATCACATAACAGCTGCTTATCCTCCTCTGTTCTTTTCCATCCCATATGGTCTCATTATTTCCACTGTTTGCCTCCCTGAGACTGGGCAGAAAAGTTTGACCCCAAGCCTTTCTAAATATAGATGAACCTCTCTCCTTTATAGTGCAGCACCTTGTGAAGATAATACAGACTCTTTATATCTTTCCCATCGTTCTTTCCATCCTAATCATACTCGTGATCAATTTCTGATTTGGTAACAACTTCAAGTATGTTTTCATAATTTCTCCTCCATCGATGAATATACATTAGCAAAAGAAAAGCAAAATTACTCTAGTGCCACCCAAATAAAAGAAATAATAAAGATTAGGGCAGAAATAAATGCAATTAAAATCAGAAAAGCAATAAAAAGAATCAACAATGGATAAAGTTGGTTCTTTGAAAAGATTAAAAAACAAGCCATTGCAATTCGAACAAAGGAAAAGAAGATGCAAATAGCATGCTAAATAAACAACTAAACAAATAGAGTGACCACAGAACTGTCACCACAGAACTGACTGAAATGAGAATGGTAGCAACATAAACCTATGAAGACATCTACTCCAACATATTTGGAAACCAGGAAGAAGTGGAAACATTTCCAGAAACATTACCTACTTAACCAGCTCAAATGATTAACAAAGGAAGATATTGATTTTGTCATTAAAATAAAAACAAAAAATGTCTGTCCCAGTCCTCTTCAAAGGTGAATTTTCCCAAGCATTCTGAGAAGAGATGAAACCAATTCTACTCAAACAATTCCAAAATATAAGATGCAAGAATAATTGAAAACTCTTGAATTAATGTTACAAAGCATGTTTCCCTTATATCCAAACAAGACAATAGCATCATTCATGAACATATATGCAAAATGTTTCAACAAATTCCTAGTCAATGACATACCAAAATTAAAAAAAAAAAACATCATCACTGATATTTATATCTGTTATGCAGGTGGTTCAAATTTAGTAAAAATTTCAATATAATCAGTCACATAAACAAAACATAAGAAAAATAGACAAATGATCATATAAATTGATGCAGAAAAGAAATTTGGGAAAAAGAGTAAATTCTTTTTTTTAAATCATTTTATTGGGGGCTCTTACATCGCTTTTCACAATATGGAGTTACATTTCCTGTGCCAAGCATCTTCACATGCCTGCTTTCATTAGCATTTTCCAAATATCCGCTTTTCCACTTAGACCCTTGATTCGAACTTCTCTTCTTCCCTCCTCTGTGTCTCCCCCTCCCCCAAAGTCCTCATTGCTTTATAAATTATTATTGTTTTGTCATATCTTACACTGCCTGCCATCTAATAAAAACAATCAATAAAATAGGAATAGAGATAACATTCTTCAACACAATCAAGGTCATGCATACCAAACCAAAGGTAAAACATTCCCCTGTGGACAGAAACCAACTTAACAAGCTATTTATTCCCCTCCTATTCAATATCAGCAGCCCTGGTGACAGATGGGTTAAGAATCAGCCTATTAAATTCAAGATCAGCAGTTCAAGTCAACAAGCCTCTCCAAGATTTCCAGACTTGAAAAGTTCAACTATGTCCTATAGAATCACTATGGTTCACAATCAATTCAAGGACAAATTTTAATAGTGTGCTATAAATTTTCATAAGAGCTATAAGGCAGCAAAAGAATATTAAAGGTAAATAAATTAACAAAGAAAAACCCTCTATTTCCAGATAACATCATCTTATAATGTGAAAACCCCAAAGAGAATTATCAAGAGAATTCTTAGAACTCCTTGAAGCCTTCATCCAAGTGACAGAGTATATTAACATGCTTTTTTATGTTGGAGGAAAGAAGAGTGATGAAAATTAAAAGCCATTCATAAACAATTAGTACCACAGATTAATGAACCATCTATCTTTACAATATGAAAGCCAGAAGAACAAAATGGTGTCTGGTTTCCACTACCCTCTGCTCTGGAAAAAGAAACACTAGAAAGTTTGGGAAAAAGTGGGAGAAACATGTGGAATGAAATTCAAAATAATGAGCGATACCCTGCTTATTAATCAGATTTAGCTTGCTGAGATCCCTGAACTATAGTCCTTGGTTAACCTTCACATCTGAAACTATTGAAACATAGCATTGTGCTTGAATAACTAAGTATTTAATGTCAAAAGAGCAACATTTACCTGAGAACTAAGTGCAGAGGGTCAAGAAAGAAGGAGGGATAGAAATGGGAAATATAGGCAGGGCATAGAGTAAATCATGGTACAGTGTGGGGGGGGGGGATTGTATGGATGAGTTAAAATAAAATACTTTGTTTTGCTGACTATGCCCAGACAGTCAATTGTATGAATTATGAATTATAAATTGTACGAATTATAAATTATAAAGTCTTGAGAAGAATGGTAATTCCAGAACACTTCATTTTGCACCTGTGGAATTTGTACATGGATCAAGAAGCAGTTGTGCAAAGAGAACAAGGGAATACTGCAGGATTTACAATCAGGAAAGGTGTGTGTCATGGTTGCATCTATTCACCACATTTATTCAATTGTATTCTGAAAAAATCATCAAAGAACCTGGGTTATTTGAAGAAAAATGCAGCCTCGAGATCGAAGGAAGACTTAGTAACAACCTGAGATAAGCAGATGACACAGCCTGGCTTGCTGAAAGTGGCAAGAGTTTGAAGCACTTCCTCGTGAAGATCAAGAATCTCAGCCTTCAGTACAGAACACAACTTGATGTGAAGAACACCCTAGTCCTCACCAACTGGATCAACAGGCAATATTACGTTGCTATTGTTAAGTGCTATTCAGATGGTTCGGACCCATTGTGACCCTGAGGAAGCACGGCACAAACCTGTGCCATCCTTATCCGTGTGTTTGGATTGGAACTCCTTGTTGCAACCACGGTGTCAAGCCAAATCCTTGAGCGTCTCCCTCTTTTTAGCCAACGCTCCAGTGTACCAATCATGATATTATTGCCCAGGGACTGGTCTCTCCTGGCAACGTGTCCAAAGGCCATAATGGAAAAAAATTCTTGACACATTTTTTCAGCCTTTTTCAGAATGCAGTTTTCAATTCCTTAAAATTTCCTCATAAAAGTCCTGATGTCCTTCAAGAAAAATATGCCAAGATTACCCTTACGGAATCCCCTAAAATCGTGCATATAAAGTTCTTAGCCGACCCCCCTACCTTGAATTGAATTGGTCTGGCCCGTCTCACTAAGAAGCCTCTGCTTTGATTGAACCTCTTTTTTGAAACAAACAAAAGAAAACAAGCATGATGCTAAGAGAGTTCGTCTGCAGTCATCCACTGACCACAGAGGCATGTTTAAGTATATTTAGTTTATGTTTAAGTATATTTAGTTTAGTATGTTTAGTTTATGTTTAAGTATATTTAGGAATAACATGGACGCATGTGGTCTGAAACACTAGTAGCCATACTTTTGACTTGCTCTCATATATGCATTGAGTACTGACTGTGTGTAGAATGAAGATTTGAAGCCAGTCTTCCAATCTATCCTATCTTTTTATATTCAGCAATCAGTTTTTTTTAGTAGAAGTTCCCACTAGAGAAACAATGGATACACATGACGTTCCAGAGACTTTCACTGAGTTTATAACAAAAACTTCTGGGACTCAAGAAACTGAGAATGGTATGGTGTAAGACTCTTGGATTTAAAGAAAGACAGGTTTTCTGTCACCTCACTTTCTGTTACTTCATTTCCATGGTAGGGTTATGGAAGTACCCTGATGAACACATTTGGTCCATAACAATGACATTGTAGTTACACTTGCTTGGTTGTTGAACAGCAGTTATAGTGTAATTAGTGCCACTTAATGGAAAGCATTACTGAAGTGCATATAGTTATTAATCAAACTCCAATATAAAGTTGGCTACAGTAGTAATGAGGGCAATTAAGGGTTGAAAACTGACCCTCACCAAATTTCCCTTCTTCAGAAAGTAATAAAACTCAAAAAGCTGAAAATCACTTTATTTCTTTCAAATCTCTTGCCACACAAATAACCTGGGCGATATTTTCTCATGCTCCATGTTTTATAATTTCACGCACACTGAAGCCTTTAAAGTGGTGTGAGGATCAGGAAATGTGACCCTAAAGATAGGGTCAACTCTAATCTGAATCTGATGAGATTGGATGCAGAGCAAACCCTTTACTTGCCAGACATGTGGTATTTTACCCAGCTACTTTACAGAGTGTTCTACATACCAAAATCAAACAAAAAAGCATCCTTAGAACCTGAATTAGGCAAGAAAATTCAGGTTCATGATAAAATAACATGTTCCCTTAAAAATATTTCATAAAATCCATATAGACTTATAGGGACTGGTGCCATGTCATCTTACCTAAATCTTACAAAGGCTATCATCTGACAGCATGTGGATGGCATCTGCATTTCTTAATGCTATAAAACACCTTTGGAGTTTGTAGCATGGTTAATATGTTTAAAGTGTGGCTTATTGCTTTGCAGTAGTTTAGTCGGACAAAAACTTCTAATTAAATGAAGTCGTATTGGTTTTTTCCCAGTAATAATTAGATGCCATCCCACTTGGAAGACTTTCTCCACATACCTTGCAGGTGCATGAACTGGCATATTATCTTATCACTGAGGAAGAGAGCCCCTGATCTGAACCATTTGCTTGTATTTTATGTATGTTTTAAGATTTGGAAATTTAACAAGTTACTAAATACTGATAACAAATAGAACCAATGCCCTTGTATTGGTAATACCAGGCATTCTGATACTATGCTCAGTAGTGTGTCCCTTTACAATGTGAACTGGGTGTGTGACATGTGAGAAACACAGAAAGGGAAGAAATCAAATGAAAAGCCTTACAAATCTTTAAAACAATTGTTCAGTCTAATGGAAAAAATGATGAAATCAATCCCTTAATAATGAAGCAGGAGTAGTAAAGAGAAATCTTGGAGAGTTCTGAAATTGTTGCTATTTCTGATAGCGAAAATTGAGTCAAAACTCAAACATGCATGCATCCAGACTGCTGTGATTGGTATCAACCTCATGTTACAGTCTTTTTTCCACATCAGTGTAAATGCATATTATTGGATTGATAAATACACCTTATGTTATTCTTCCCTTGCCTCATAATCACACATTATAAATTTCTTTTCAACAATGTTCTTGAATTAAAAGCATATCTATAACCTTTAAGGGTCTACAAGGGAAGTAGTGGGGGAATAGCTAAGGGAGAAAAGTGCAGAAACACCAAGGCAAAAAATTCAGCTCAATTTCCCCTGATTCAGTCTCATTTTAACAACTTTCACTATGCTTCAGCCTGATCAATAATTCCAAATGTGTTTATCAATAATTTTCTCTATCCACTGGCCACCATCTCCTTACTGGATAAAGAAATAGATAAAAAGCTTTTAAAGACAAAAAATGTTAGCTAAATTACTAGTATCACAATGTACTTATTTTTTCATGATTCAAAATATAATGTTTTCCACTTTATGTATTGAGTTATTCTGACTCTGAAGTTATTCCTGACCATAAACCTTACACTTATTTAAACCATATTCATTTCCTATACTTAGTAATCATATATAAGTGATGTAGTTAGGAGAACAAAACAAGTGGCATTGTTAGAGTTATATGTTTTCCCTTTAAGCCTTCAAAAATAACCTAAAAATTATCTACATGTCATTATTAAGTCTTAAACAATTCAAATCTCCTAAATTGCCCATTTACTGACTTTGATGTAGTTTGTAAAGATTATTTTAACAGATTTTAAAATACTGGAGTGTTATTCTTTCTACCAAATATTTTTCAATAATTGCTTGATTCTGACATAACTTGTACCAAAAGAAGAAATCGTCTGTGAAGGAACATACACACATCCCATTTTGTGTCTGCCTCAAGACATCATTACTTAACCAATACTAGAATTTCTTCATATTACTTAAGAGAAGGAACATCTAAACATGGTTTCCTCTCATCTGAAAAGAAATCTTGTGGTGTTAAATATCTTCTCATGCTTGTGGTTCGTAAGTTGGTCCCTAACTTCATTCACAAATGAATTCAACCATGCACTATCATAGCTGTAAATCTAATAGTTTTGATATCTATAGTTTCCGCTAAACTTAATCTGTTATATAGAGAAATACATAAGACACATATTTCCCCATTCTATAATAATTTATCTAATAAATCATCCTTATATTTATTTGCTATAAAATTGAAAATAAAACATTTCATAATATTACTACCACTATTGTCTCTACCCCCAATCCTCTCAAACAATTTTTAGAAGTGGATGGTTATCTCTTCCTTCCTAGTCCATCTGAATCTGGACATTTCCCAGACACAGATTCAGGATCTTACAAGCACCCACCTCCACAGATGGCGAGGTAGTGTTTGCACATGAAGCACAGAGGTTGTGCATCATTTTATGTATCCTGAATGGAAGACTGGAAGGCTATCACTGAATCATCACTTCCTCCATCACTACTATCAAATAAATACATCACTTCCTTCATCACTACTATCCAATAAAGACATCACTTCCTTCATCACTACCATCAAATAAATATATTTTATTAATAGTAACATCACCTCAGATATATAGATTTCATTTTAAATTTTCCTGAACAATATTTGTATTTGCTTAATTTTCTCCAATATTGTTGACAAAATCAAGTCTGTTTATTACATCCATAAATAAATTGACTGCATCAAATGATAAAGAAATACAGTTTCGTAGGATAATAATACAGCTGGTATCATAAATTTACTTGATAGGATTGTTTTTGGATTCCAATCAGTTGCAGTTAGTCAGTGTGATAAATATCTCATTTTTCATAGTTAACAGTTTTCCCAGTATTTTCCAGATAAATTTACTAAATTACTCCAACACCTCAAATTTGAGCTTTCCCGAGCATGCAGTCCAAGTGTGGGGAACATTGATAATATTCTGTTAAAATACATTTTAAAGGAACAAGTAGTAAAAAGAATAGCAGAGTTGTGCTAAAGAGAAACTGACAATGTAGCATTTACTAAATTTTAAGTAACAAGGATGAACTTAAACACCTATCCATACTGAGATAAAACAAATAGATCAGTGTACTTCATTACTTGAATACATCCAAGCCAGTTCATTTCTGCTTATTCCCCAAAGGGGTCCTCTCCTTTGTTAAAGCTTATGAGAAAGGAAGATGTGAACTAAGTTTAACATGTGTTACTGAACTAAGCTCTCTCTCTCTCTCTCTCTCTCTCTCTCTTTCTTTCTCCCTCTCCCTCTCCCCTAAAACAAACACACACACACACACACACACACACACAACATACGTTACTAAAGTAAAATATAAAGCATGCTAAAAGACTCATATATATATACACCAGATAGATAACTCATATGACCTACTCACTGGGCTGGGAAAAAAGAGTTTAGGGGTGTGTGCTATCTATTTTTCCATGTATCAATTTTTTTGTTTTGTTTGTTTGTTTTGTGGCATCACTGCTCTCTCGTGGTGGGAGTAGGAGGCCCAGCCTTTGCTCCAGTGGAGCCGCTGCCCATGTATCAATTCTTAATCACATTTACCTACTGGATTAGATTCCATGGAGCTGAATTCATGCTGTCTGGAAATAGCTTCAGTGTATTTGTGATGGACAGGTTTGTTATGTCAACATGGCCACAGAAGATTGGTGGGTCTGTTGTGACGGCACGGCCAATGAACACACAGGATGAATTGAGGGGCAGAGATAGGAAGGGCTTGGCAAGTCCCGCCCTCTCTCTTGCTTTCAGGTCTTCGGACCAGAAAGCTGCCTTGTTCGTCCTGTGCCTCGAGCTCCAAATAACACTACCTGTGGGACACCTAATCGTGGACTGTGTTGCTGTGTGTTGAGGATCCTTCAAGCCCTACTTTGCGATGCTCCTGAGATATACATCTCTTGAGCTGGGGACTGTTGGACTCTGTCATCTGGCTGACTGTTGGCAACCTACTCCGCCCTTTGCTGCCTGTGACCAGATAGCCTGGATTACAGAGGACTACTCAGCAGCCCTCAAGACTTGAAGGACTGCCAGTCTTCTAGTTGCCTCACGCAAGTGAGTTGCACTGAACAATCTCTATTGCTTTATAGTTAACTTTTTCTTATCTTATATATCTTTCTCAATATATAAATATATAAAAAGAATTACTAGTGTCCTGAATTTTCTCTAAGAGAACCCTGCCTGACATAGTATTTCCTACTCAAAAGGCTGGGTTCTCTAGGAAAACAAAACCAGTGGCCCTTGTAAATGTATGTATGTTTATAGAAAGAGATTTTTATCAAGAAATGGCTCACGCAGTTCTAAAAGCCATTTGGTCCAAGACTGTGTGTCCAATGTAAGCTGAAGGCTTCTCCTGAAGCCTGTGGCTACAGACACTGATGCATGAGAAGCAGGAAGACAAAACAGAAAATCCAAAGGCAGGTGCCAAGATGAATTAATTTGATATTTTCTTAATGAATTCAACTTGGAAGTACATTGATGGCTTCTGAGATCACCAGGTTCTAAAACAGGTTGGTGAACCAGATACAGGATCCAAATTCAGCAGCAGAAGTCAGCTAGTTTCCACAGATTGTCAGTCTATACTGAGGAGGCCACATTTTGAATAAAATCTCCCTCAATTTCATGAAAGCTGTGCCCAGAATAAGAAGATCTATTCTCCCCTCAATGGTATGCCTGTTTCACAGAAGAGCCCATCATGGAGTTGACCATATTGCGTGAGATTGTATCACGTGGAAATCCTGGCTTGCCCAACTTGACATAAAATCTACCATGTCACCATATTAGAAAATTGCTGCTTATATGGTTTATTTGTTTTCTGTTTCACATGTCTTTTTCCAGCCCATTTTATTGGGAGTTAATATAGATATCATAACATTCCACAGCTCTATCACACAGATCGTTGTGCAATTGTTTTCAAAACCTCGCTTCCTCTCTTGAGCTCCTCGACATTAACTCCCTCTTCCTGCTCACAGCGCACCACGGCAACTCTAACTCTACTTACTGCCCCTATTGATCCATCAATCCCAGGTTCCAAAACCAGAAAAGCAAATAACAAACATCCAAAAGGATGATCCCCAATGATATATAGCACCTTTGATATAAGCCCTAATATGAAAAAAACCCAAAAGTAAAGAAACATTTAAATCCAGATCAGGCCTAACATGCCTTAGAGGGGGAACAACTGATAAAGTTTTAACCTTTCCAGTCAGGTTTATCACTCTCCAATGCACTCTATTTGGTAAGCACTTTCCTCCCATCCCTCTCCATGGTGAGAGGGGAATCCACTGAAGGTTCCTTTCTTAGATCCCCCACAGGAACCTGGGGCTCCCACTCTCCTCCACTGCTTTCTACAAACCAGATTCTCACAATCAGCATCTGATATGATTCCTTTCTTCCACTTTGGATAATATGATCTGCAATTCTTTGGTGACTAATAGTGGTGTGCTTCTTCCATGGGTACACAGTTGACATCTCACTTAAATGGCTGCTTTTTTGGAAACAAGCGTTTAAAACCCTAGATACCATTTTATCTAATAGTTGCAACATCTAATTTCTTCACCACATTTTATAACACCCATATCTTCCAGGTTGTCTCCCTGAGGGTAAATATGGAGCAGGGTCATGATATAAGAACTACATTGCCTTAAATTGAAGCTAGGAAGTGCTGAAAGCCAGAACCCTTTCCTGGATGTAAGGTTTTTATTTTGTTTTGTATGTTTGTCTGTTTTTATCTGCCTTTGGGTCTCTTTCAAAACCTCCATTTATGGGGGAGAGTTTTATGGATCATCTCCCTGGGGCATAGCCATCTTCTGTTTATATTGTCTTTGATTAGTCCCAGGTTCTATTTTTTTAAGACCTTGTTGACTGAGCAATATTAGCCAATGTAGGCAAACTCCATATCACAGTATTTGAATATCCATTTGCACACAATTAATCCTTTCATGGCTGGACCAGATTTTTTGTGGGTCCCCATTAAGTAGCATTTTTATGTATTTCATTTAAAAATCCAGTTTAATAGAAACACATTCTATCATCATAGAGTGTTGATAGTATAGTATAGTAGAAAGTATAGTCAAGGACAAATGTTTGAAAATGGGCAGGATCAAATTTTAACCCTTGCTTTGACAATATGTAACTGAGACTTTATCTTGAGACTCAAATTTCCTTAGATGTAAAATGAAGAATTTGTGTTACATTGCAGCAATATTCACTCCAGTTTGACTTACATCATTGTTTTTCTAAACTTGTCAGTCACTATTTATTAGTAGAAAAACTATAACTAAAAGGGAACTCAGAATATGAAAGTGTATTTGTCAAACCGGTATGTTTTTTTCACATAGAGGCCATAATTAGTCTAATCTTCAACTTTATTCTTAATTATATTTACTTAAATAAAAAAAATTAAGTCACAAAATTTATCACTTTTATAAAATGTGTGGAGTTTTCTGTGAATAATGAGCACATTACCCATCATAAATGTCCATGGAAGTCTAGGAGAGAGATTATTCCTAAAATTTGTATCTTCTGGTATTAAAAACTGGACAACCACAGTGCTATTGCAAAAATACCCCCAAAAAGAGCCCTCAGTGCCACTAAATGGGGCCCAAAGAAATAAAGCTGTGATGCAATAATCACAGTTTCTAAAATTTTCCCAAAATGCTTTCCTGTCTCTAAAATAGTTTACATTGCTCCTAGATTGAGTTCTATCTCATTAGGCTTACAGATAACCTATTAATTTTCCTTATTCCCTAGAAGAGCTTATGAACTCCTGTAATTCTTTTAAAATACCCTGAAGGTAATCATTTTTGAGTGACTTTGGTTTTCAGAGTTATTTGCTTTGCTTTGTTTTGGGTTATTAATGAGGATATCACAAGCAAGATTTTATGCAGGTCACATTGGTTTCTCTTTAGCTTATTTAAAATCATATTGACTTTTCCATTTGTCTTTTGAAAAAATAATTCATTAGTGTTGCTTCATTTTTTCAGTTTCAAAATAATTTTCTAATAGAAATATCAAATATATACATATACATTAGTTACCCAATACATTCATATGTTGCTACTATCAAACTATTATTATTATTATTATTATTATTATCCATGATAAACTAGTTATCAAGAATCCCAGACAGTACAGTATTTATGTGTTGAGCTGCTAACTGCAAGATCAGTGGTTTGAAATACTCCATAAGAGAATGGGCTTTCTCTTCCCATAAGAAAGGTACAGTCTTGGAGAGGAGAGAGAGAAAAAAGTGAAAGGTACAGTCTCATGACTTTGGTAGATTAAAATGATAAACCTGACCTGAAGAGTTAAAATCTTGTCATTTGATCTCTCTTCTGATACATTTTAGACTTGATATATATATATATCATATATCATGATATATATATATAGCTGTTGTAGTTTGTCATTGTTGGTAGTCTTCTTAACCCTTTTCTATGTGTTTATCTATGTTTTTCATTGTATGGAACCCAGAATATGTGAATCTATAGAGACAACTAGAGTAAGGCTTCCTGGGGTATACTGTGGGAAAAAGAGAAGGTGGTGGGGAGAGGGGGAGATAATATCAAAGAGTTCAAGAATGAAGACAATGTTTTGAAATTAATTTTGGTAGCAATTGTACAACACTGCATGAAACATGCAAATTGAACTATGGAATGGTATGATGTCTGGATAGCTCCTAATAAAATGTTTTTTTGGGGGAAAAGACCTACAGTCTCAGAAACTCATAGGGCCAGTTTCCCCCTGTCCTACAGGGTCACTGGGAACTAGCATTGGCCTAATGAAATTAAGTTTGAATTGATATTGTTATGTTTTTGCTTGGTTTTGCTTTTTGCATTAGCTGTTGTATAAAATATATAGAGAAAAAGGGACATAGATATTAGCACATGAGAGATACCCTCACAAGACCAGCATTGAGCCTGGCAGAACTTTTGCAGCATGTATTTGTCCTCGTGGGAGAGCATCCAGCACATTGTTCTGAGTTAGTGCACCCATTGGCATCACCTAGGAAGCTCCTTTCTAGGCACAGTGAACTTTTTTTTTTTTTTTTGTAAAAGCCATTTTGCTGACATCCTATTTTTTTCTGATGGCTGATTTAAGAGAAGAGCATGCAACTGTGAAATTTTATTTCCTTCTCAGAAAAACTTCTGCAGAAACTGTTGTGTTATCAAACACAGCTTACGAGGACAGCACTACTGGAAAATAACTCTAGGGTACAATTGGTTTTCTCATTTCAAAAAGGGTGGAAATGTCGGTTGATGACAAACTTCATGCTGGATGTTTATCAACTTTCCAAATGGACAGAAATGTCGACTCAAAGTGCATTTGGAGCTCATTCCACCAGGTCAGACTGCTAATCAAGCATTCAATTTAGAGGTTCTGAAAATATTGTGTAACAAAAAAAGGCCGGATTTGTGATGAATAGGAGACTGGTTTTTCAAGAATACACCTGCTCACACAGCAATGTCAGAATGCCAGTTTGGCACTAAAAACAACGTGCCTCTCTTTCCCCAGGCAAGTTACTTTCCTGACCTGACTCCATTTGAATTATTTTTGTTTCTGCTAATGCAGAGAAAAATGAAAAAACAATGATTTGGCTTCATAGAATAGGTGAAGAAAAAACAAAAGAGGTACCATGAGTTTGAAAAATGTTTCCAAGAATGGAATTGCAGATTTGACAATTGCAGATTTGACAAGTGTAATGTAGAGTATGTTTAAGGGGATAAAGTTGTTTTGTAAAAAAATTAAGAAGGAAGTACATAGTTTGAAAAATAATTCCATTGGGGGATAACCCCCTCATGTGTGTTTGTATACACTCATATATATAATCTCTGATAATTAATATTGTAAATTATATTTTATTAATTCAAGTCCTGTTGAGTCATAATTATACCAATGCTATTCAGTTTAAATCACTTGCACTTTAGTTATTTATCAAAATATCTTTATTCTCATAAATTCTGGAAGTACTTATAAATTCTGGAAGTATTTATTTTATATAATGAGAATTCTTTTGACAACTGCTTCCAAAATTTAACAAATGATCACATTATCAACAAATAACATTATGTCCAATTTTCATTTTTTGCAGTTTGAATTTTGAAACAGAAAGCCTAAGTTTTCATGGATAAGATGAAATTTCACTACTGAAAGTGTCCTTTCAAACTAAGCAAGCATTTCACACTCATAGACTGTCATGCAGACATGAAATAAAAATCATTGCAGTGTATTTTATTTTTTAAAAGATATTAATTTGTCTACATTTACTTCATGATATAAATTCCAATCTGGGCCATGGAAAATCTCTTGTAAAAAGTGTTTTCTATTTTTAATCAGACAGTGGTCCTATGCTTTAATTGCATTACATTAATGCATTTAGCACTAGGATAAGAGACTCGCATCTCACAGATTTGAAGCACACAGATATATGTGTTCCACTTCTTTTGAAGCTGATTCACCTGAGTCTTAAAATGTAACATCTCTGCCACTCTAGGTTTTTTAAGCCAAGTCTGCCAATCATGCTGATATGAAGAGGTTCAAATAAGTTCGTAGAAAAATGAGAGTAAAAAGCAAAGGAATTTTCTATGAACTCTTGAAGCCCCCTTGTGTGTTCCAATCAAAGTGAACTTTGGGATATAAAATAAATGATTTTTTTAGAACCAACTATATATTTTTTCCGTGTACACTTGAGTATAAGCCCACCCAAATATCAGCCAAGACAGCTAATTTTAGCACAAAAACTGCATTTCAAAATGTGGTTAAAAACTCAGTTTATACTCGATTATACAGATAATTATTTGTATAAAAACATCATTGAAAAATAAAAAAATAATAGCCACTGGAAATCCTGTTATTTACTCTGTGTTTTTAAGTGATCGAGTCTACAGGAAAAATTTACTGTTCTATCTGTTGTCAATCACTCGCATTTGCTAAGCACCTACTATGCATCCAGCATGGTGACTGAATATTAATATTTACCTAAAAGGCTAATTTTTATCATTATAAGAGGAGATAAGTTTGCAAACTAAAAATTACCACCATTCTTATTTACTCCCAATTAGATTACATTAACTTGATTAAACTCACCCAAAAAAGACTGTTCACATAGAGCATTGAAAACCCGAGATGGAAATTGGAGTAGAAACTTATTCATGATAATTAACGAAATTAGAAATATTACTTTTATTGAAACTTTTATTTTGAGTTTCCTAGCAAATAAATATAATGGTGATCTATTAGAGAAAATAAGTAAAGGGAAAATGCACTGTTCTTAAATGAAATGAACATCAATGAAGTGGTTCTTGTGAGAAAAACAGCAATGCCCTAGTGAGACCTAAGTTCATTATGTTTTAGCATTAACAAACCTAGCATATCCTAGACATTTAGAAGTAAGGTAAGGTTTCTCCCCAAGACTTATCATTTTCATTTTCTATGCTTCCCCACTAACTTGTGAGTTAAATTCGATTATTTTTTTAAAAATCATATTAATAGCAGCATGACCTGAGAAACCAATTTGTGTCCCCAGCACACAGTGAAACAGTGGCAACACAATCGACTGTTGAGAAAAGAAACACATTGTGAAATGAAGTTCTCAGGTTCTGGTTTCTGAGATATGTTCAATTTAAACATAAAAGTCATTAGTACAGAAGATAGCACAAAGCTAAATTTTGGAGGTTATTTAAAAGCTATCAAGTATGTTCCACATGGTGGTATAAGTTGGAAAAAGCAACTTCCTCTGGTTTTCTTCCTCAATATCTTTCTGGCCCTGTCTGTTGATGAATCTGCCCATTTAACTGTCCAGTTTTACATTTATTGAGTTAGTGATAACTTGTTTATGAGGAAAATAGAGATGGCATAAAAATATGCTTTTCTGGGACTCAGTTAAAGGAAAGTGAATTCTCAACTGAGTTGATGAGTCTAATAGATATCTAGACCAAGATTCCATAGATAGGTAATATGTGTATCTTACCGCTCTTTGCTCCAGTAGAAT
This sequence comes from Nesogale talazaci, assembly GCA_004026705.1. NCBI lineage: Eukaryota > Metazoa > Chordata > Mammalia > Afrosoricida > Tenrecidae > Nesogale > Nesogale talazaci. The sequence goes on from PVJH01001211.1 coordinate 141,590, forward strand.
ACCAGGGCTCTTTAAAAAGAATCCTGCGAACTGTGTATACTTGTAATTAAACCTATTCTGGGATTCATGTCAACCCTTCTGCACAGCGATCAATACTAAATTGTAACAAAGGGAAAGAGACGATCTCTGGTGTTAGTAGATTTTTGCCTGTACTTGTACAAATAAGATTAGAAGCAGCATGTAGAGGGAGCAGTGAGTACATGACACTTTCCCAATAACTGCTTTTCATTATTTTGAAGTATGCCTGAAGCTCCTGCCACCCTGGATCTCCTCGCGTCTGCTGCATGTCAGGGAGCACTCAGCGGTACTGCTTCTTCGGCTTTCGATCACACAACAACACCTACTCTCCCCGCCAACCCAGCCACCCTGGAAGAACACTACATCCCAAATGCACATTGTTCTTGGGGAATGAAATAGTCACTTTGCAATATGAAATTTGTTTTTAATTCAGAAAACAAGACCCCTTGTGAACCTATTTAAAACTTGAATTCAGAAGTCAATAAACATAGATGCCCATAGCATAAAGCATGAAGACACAATACGATGAACAATATCTCTCCCTTTTTTTATTTTAGATTTCTTTACTGAAACTACTTCACATACCCAAGTCTTCACATTATTTGGGGTAAAATGTTGTATTCACTGAAGTTTTGGAAGACAAAATTGCTAGCAGCATACTCAAGATAATTTTTTTTTCTGTAAAGCTTCAGGAAAAATAAGATGTGTAATAAAAGTTTCATTTTTTAAATGACAGCTATGTTAAAAAACCAAATATGATTATGGCATAATGCACTGGGTCAGTATTCACATTATAATTATTATCAAAATGCATAGCTTATGAATGTAAAACCTTTTACTATCTATATTAAATTATCCTAGGTTAAGAGCATAATGTCAGCTCCCTGAACTCTCCAATTCATTGCCTTTGTTGGCTTTCATAAGACTAACCCTTAGAGGTAGGGATACTTACATCTTGAATTATATGGATTTATGTTCTTTCCTCTGTGTCTGGGATTTATATTCATCAATGTTAAAAGATGTTGGATGTATAAATCTCTGTGGATCAAGATAAGAACATACACCCAAAAGGGTTTCTAATGTATTCCTTCTATTTACCATGAACATCCTCATTTCCTTAGCTGTGTGATTTGAGTTCATGTGCATATATATTACAAAGGTTCAAAGTATATTTCTTTCACCATTTGAAAAATGTGATGAAACAATTAAATATCACCCATGGTCCTAGGCAAATGTTACCATAGTTTCCTTTTAGCTTTTAATTATAGACAGTGCTGAATCATATTCAGGGAAAGGGTTGCACTTGTGCAATCACAAATTTACCTGACAAAGAGAATAATGGAACAATGCGAGCAATAATTCTGAAATTGTTATTCAGTGAACAGTGCTGCTGAACCTAAAACATACCCTGTAGGTTTCCAATAAGGAGCTGCAGGTTTGCCTTATTTGAGAAATGGAAAACAATTGCTGAACAATTTCTTTGGTGTTATTTCTGTAAGAGGGACTATAAAAAATAGTCCTGCCTCTTTTGCTGCATCTTTTATATTAGCAAACAGCAATATAATTCCATTTCAAAGACAAAATAGAAGTGATATTTTCCTTGCTTTTAATCGTAAACTTTCAACATTGTGACAAATTTACAAGTCCTGATTATCTCTCATGGTTGTTTCAGGGAACTTCATCTTACGGTTTAAGGAGCTACTTATATATACCTGGTTGCATTTTCGGGGATGTGAAATAATTTGAACTGTTCTTTGTCCAGGCAGAGAGTTTCCAGATAAAAGTCAGGATTCCTTGTTAAATTTGAATTTTCGATAAGCCAAGAATACTTTAAGATATGTTTGTGTCAGTCAGTATTTGGGTCAGAGATGGTGGTGAGGTGGTGCTGCTAACTGCAGGGTCAGGATATCGAGCCCACAGCTACTCTGGAGGGAAAAGCTGAGGTGTTCTGCTTCTGCAAACACTTTGTCTCCTAGAACCTGAATTTGAGCCAGAGGGAACTTTATGGAAGCAGATTTGGGTGTATGTATGTACACTAGGAAGTTACTCATGTACCACTCTGACTGAAAGCAGGATAGAAGGTCCAGGGCAAAATGGAAGGAAAGTGTCCGACAAATTTACATCGTTAAAGAGAGGACTTCCCAGTCTGCTAGAAACTAGTAAAATCCCCAAGACCCAAGCCTGCTGACTGGGTTTCCTTTCCCACCAAATCTTAGACAGACTGATCACATAAGGAATGAGCTCCTCAGAACCAAGGACCAGATGAGAGCTCAATGAGGAGCATCACCCCAACACTCAGCAGGCAGGAAGGAGAAGGCAGGAAGCACACATGGAAATCAGGGCTTCGCGGAGGAAGTGGTGAGGAAAAGCTGTGACACTGAGATTGTTACTAATGTCAAGGGAAAAAAATGTGCAAATTGTATAAGTGGAAAACTAATTTGCTCTGCAAGCTTTCACACAAATCATAGTTATTAAAAATGATGCCTAGAGTGGTTGTACAATATGGATATTATACTCAATGTCACTGAATAATACATGCTAAATTGGCAAAAAAAAGTGAATATTCATGTATTGGAAAGTCAATGTTACCTTAGGAGTCAGTGTCTTTTATTTGTGGAATCTGACAATTTTATGAAATCACTCTATTTCTTGACACTCAAACAAGATGTTTGGAATTTTCACACAGTTTAGATATATTTGGTTTGGTTTTATTAATTTCCGTTACAGTGATATTCAATGAAGGCTCAAAACTGTCATGTAAAATAAATTTTTTAAAAAAACTAAAAGGACAAACCTGTTTATATTAGCAGAAACTTTTGGTTATCTGAAACAAGGGCAGTTTTAAAAATAATGTCACTTTCTACTTGAAAGGGACAGCAGCGTGTGGGAGAGGAGCGAGCTCAGGGGACCGATAATGAGATACGAGCCTTTCACTGGTTTCAATATAGCCCTAGGTGGTAGCAACGGAAAGTTTTTGCCATCTGGTACCTGATCAGTGCTGGTGTAAAGCTGTTGATTTCATTAAATTTTTTTTTAAATAAGGCAAATAGCAAGTGTTCAAGAAGAATGATTTTACTGTTCACCACATTTCTGTAACCTTGACCGAGTCATTTCACTTCTCTCTCCCTCAATCTCTCTACCTCTACAAAAGAAAAAAATGTTAGCTGTTTATTCGTTCTTCAGTTCTTCAATGAAAAGCGCTTCAATTATTTAAGACAATTTGAAGATCAAACATGGTTTAAGGAGCTATTATTTTATTTTCATTTGAGAAATACAGTATCTAGTTTACAGTAAACAGGAAGTACCACCTGTGAGTATTTTTAAATAAAGACTTTTTTCAAGATCCTGAGGAGCGCTTGTGGCTACACATTGAGTTGTGGAACGCAAGGACAGACCATTTAAGCCACTCACCACCTCACAGGATAAAGACTACGCTTTTTACTGCCTCAGTTATGGTCTCAGAAACCGACAGAGGGTTGCTGTAAGTCACCATCAACTCCAAGGCAGCAAGTTGGGAATTTTGACATGGTGGTGCAGTGGATTAAGCATTGGCCTGCCAACTACAGGGTCTTGGGTTCAAACCCATCAGGTAAAGGATTTATAACATCAGATGTCCATAGAGGCCTTTCTCCTCAGTCCTATAGGGTCTTGGTTTGTTTTAATTGACTTAATGGCAGAGAGAGAGATAGTATCCTTCAAATTTATTGTAGAAACTATGAACCATGTTATTTGGGAAAACTCTTACCCAAACTACCATATAAGAAATCTCAAATTGTCCAAGTCAGCTGATCTTACTCTCCTATTTATTCTGACCAAGATTTTGACCTTACTCTCATATTTATTCTCTGGCCCTTTCCTCAATTTGTTTTCATGTTCATACATGTAACTCAGAGAACTGGGCTTAAATCCAAGGACTTGAATTTAAAATTCAGACTGGCTCTATTTCATGCTTAGCAACCTTAACCATCATTTATGCTTTATAAAACTGTAAGATAAATGATATAATCTCTGAATCTCTGTTTTGCATTTTTTCTTCCAGATATCAAGAATGTCAATACCATGTGCAATATGGAGGCTTATTTGACAATGTAAAGAAAATTTAATTTCACTTTCCACTTTAATTAAAGGAAAAGCAGGGGTGGGGAGGGGAGCACATCCTCTTTTCCGGGTGCATTCCGATTGCATTTCTTCACAGAATGATGAAGAGCCCGATCTGTTCGGGGAACCATGAGCATCTCAGAATCAGCCAAAGCCACTGATAGCAAGTGAATCCTGATGCACAGCAACTCTTTGGGACGGGATCGTTGCTCCTTGGGGTTCGGGATGCTCCAAGTCTAGATGGGTGCAAAAAGCCACACTTTCTCCAGGGAGTTGCTGGCAGGTTTCAACAGCTGAGCTGTTTTGAGGAACCTAACAAATAAACCACGTGCTAACAAGGAAGCCACTACTCCACTGGGGCTGCTTCTGTGGCTCAAAATAGATGTTGTCAAGTTGGTTGCCACTAATAGAGAGAAACTCTGTCCAATCCTGGGCATCTTCAGAAGCATTTCTATGGTCGAGTCCATTGTTGCAGCCATTAGGGACATCCTTCTTTCTGATGGGCTCCTTTTCCTGGGTGCCTTATTTTTCCCACCAGTCTTCTACTAGAACGCTGTCCTTTCCCAGAACCTGGTCCTCTAAAGTACTGTGTAAGCAGCCTGGCCATCCTCCTTTCTAGGGCCCATTCCAATTGCATCTCGTCCAACACTGATCTGTTTATTCTTCCAGCAGCCTACAGCATCTTTAATATACTTCACTAAAATTGCAATTCAGAAATGTCGTTTCTTAAACACAGAGACAGTTGGGAATATGAGGTATTTGGAGAAATTGCCAAGCATCAGTTTATGCAGAGTATTATATACATAGTATGAATACTCTATTTTGCAGATGATAAGGATGCTTTTTAGCAATAGAATATTTGTTTAAGTCTTTTACTCAAAATGGTGTATTAGAAATTGTTAAAATGAAGATTAGATAGGACCTTTTAAAATGTTAAAGAAAATGCATGTACTTCTGAGAACTGAGGTGCACTAGACCCCAGCCATGGGGCATTTTTAATCATCACATATGTATGTGAGAGCTGGTGAATGAATTAGGACGACAACAGAAAAATTGATGTATTTGAAGGATGATGTTAGTGAAGAAAACTGAACTTGTCATGAAATTTCCAAAGAGAAAATATATCTGTCTATAAATAAGTAAAACCCAGAAGCCCATTAGAAGCACATACTTTGGACATGTTATCAGAAGAGAACAGTTCTTTGAAAAGGAAATCATGCTGTATAAAGTAGAGATTTCAGTAGAGCAAGCATAAATACCATGAGGATTTAGAAAACAACAGTTGTAGCCTGGGCCAAGAAGAAAAGAAATAGATGAGATATTGAATGAAACTAATAAAAAAGAGAAATTGGAAGAGTAGATTGTTAATAGTAGTAGTTAGGACTTCAGCACACCATAAAAGACAGTAATTGATTGAAAGTTGAAGCGAAGAGGAGGAAATTGCCTACCTTGGGTTAGTATGTGAGTAATTGATGTCGCTGATAAACTTGGGAGTAGGCAATGCCATCCTCTTGCATTTGCCGTGATTGTCAGACCTCTGAAATCCATGAATTTAGAAAATAAATATCCAGAAGATAAATAAAAATCAAAAGTCAGAAGTCACTGTTATCAAGTTGACACTAACTCATATTCATGCTACATAGGTATTGGGAGACTATCATCTCTACAAGAGAAAGCAGTCTTGTCTTCCCTCCACAGAGCAATGGGTGCATTTGAACTGCCACCCTTACAGCTATCAACCCAATGCTCATCTCCCAGCACCAGTAGGGCTTCTTATTTGACATAGGAGATATTTAAAATGTCATAGTATTCACATCTACATTGTAACTCCAGCTAGAGCAAGTGCTAAGGGCACCAAGGGTACAATGGATTCTGTAACTTCCCTGCCTCTAACTAGAAAACTACATACAACAATGATGCTGCTGGATTTGAACCTCCAACCCAGTGGGCCACAGTCCCACGCACAACCACTACTACAACCACCGGAGCTCAGTCCCTGTATCTCTTCCATGAGATACAGGATGAGCTTCATATTACTAGTTTGGTAACTTTCATATTAGCCAAACCTATATCATAAAAAAAATTTTAAACTTCCCGAAATCAAAGGATCACTTCTCCCCATTGTAGGACAGGGCTTCTAATAATAGGGCTTGACAAAGCTCAAAGAAATTTTGTTGTCTTAATTTCATTTTCCACAGAATTTCTGACACTTCCTCACACATATTTCTTTAATCTGTCCCATGCTTCCTTCACATAGAAAACATATACTCAAGTCTCTCTTAACTTGAAAATATTGTTATTCCTTATTTTATCTAATATCTACCTATACTCTTATCTCTCTCTCCTCTCTTGAATTAAACTGTATCTTCTTTATTGTCTCCAAATGCACTCAATTCCGGCTATCTTGTCTCTGCTCTAACCTCTTTAATGAAACGCTTACAGTAAAAGGTCACAAACAGCAAACTGATAGACAAATTAAAGAACTTTTTCTACACAGCGTTTGACCACTTGAAAGGGCCTTTTTGAAAATGTCACTTCTTTTGATACTCAAGGCTGAAATTGCTTCAGATTTTTCTCTCTATTCTGAAGTTTATTCTATTCTTTAAAGAAGATTTTGCCTCCTCCCTCTTTGCATGGCTTTGAAGCAATGATATCACCCATTTTGTATTATCTATATTTGCCATTTTCTTTCCATTTTATCACGTGTGCTTCTTATGCTATATGGTTGTCTTTTCTATAACGATTCTTTTAAACACCATTTTTATTTCCATGCCTCTTGGGATAATGTGGCAGATTAACTCACTCACCATCATTTGAATCTCTGGGTTCTGTGGGATTGTCCAGTTAGAGACAGCAAAGCTACAGAATCTATTGGCCAGACACCCTTCAAGCACTTAACATTTTCTGTTGCAGAAGTTGGAAGTTGGACATGGACATAAGGAAGAAGAATTTGGATGTTCTCTCTGTCAATTCAGGATCACTGATGGTGCGGCACAGCAAGCATTGGACTGGCAAGAATCGAAGTGGAGAAATCGTGATTGGATAAAGTTATTTCTCCACTGTGAATCATGTTGCTCCTTTCTGAATTCTAGCCAGAAAGGATCCTACCTTTTTTCCCAATGAAAGACCCATGTTGTCAGGATACCTATCTTATGTGGGAAAACTGTGATTAAAAGCAGAAAGCAATTGTGTATGGGCAGAAAGTAATATCATTCTGATAGGATTTTTGAGCACAAGTAGGCTGAGATGAAATACTGAAAAATTTTTATCATGATTATTATGATTTTAGAGATCTGGCATTAACATCAGCTACTAAAAATTTCCAAAATAAAGAAACTTTTTTAATCATGTAAATCACTTTACTGTATACGTGATTCACTGGTTGCTTTAAAAATCAGACTAAATAATTGTTCATAAATGGGGAAGTCACATGAAAACCAGCGATCCCTCACCTTAGAAATTGTTAAACTCCATCTCTTTTCACACAATGCACTGATCATTTTCAGCATTTTCTGATAAAATGTCATATTATACAATAATTTCCAACATTTATGCCTTTACAGAAATGCTGAAATTTCCTTAATTATGATGTTTTTGTTAGGTCAATTATATCTCTTAGTTCCCATTGCTTGCAACACCTCCCAGTTTAGCACAAACTGTATAGTTCTCCAATGTGCTATTCACAGATCCTTTTTGAATCATTAATAAACGATAAATGTTAAAAATGATCAACCCTAGCATCACTTTCTGTTGCACCCCCTAAACACCTCCTCCAGTTTTGCTTTATTGCCACTTTATTCATATGCTTTATTTATGGTCTTGAAGCCAATTTTGAATCCATGTGACTGTTTTCGCATCTACTCTATATTTGAATCAATTTAGCAAATAACACTTTTAAAGTGTGACATCAATTTTTCCCTATAATCTAAACATTAAATATCTATCACAAGTACTTTAGCCTTAAACCTTGCATCTTTTAAATTGGGAAGGGAAGAAATGTTTGGCCATTTATTTGTGACATTTAATGATTGTATACTATTTTTGCTGAAGAATGGAATTAGAAGCCAGCAAATACAATATCTTCCTAATAGCATAAAATATTATATTTTATATTCTTGTTCAACCAATAGGACACTCTTTCATCAAAAATGTGTCCATAATCTGTGGACAACACTAAAATTGATCATGTATTGGGATATAAAATGAGTGGACACAATTCTAGCAAGATGACAGATTAGATAGAGATGCTATCCAGATATTATATTACAAAGACATAAGACATCAATTGATACAGATATGGATGGTAACCTTAGAAACCTGAATGTCAGAGGAAAGGTTAGAGAAATGTACATTTTTTACATAAACATCATTTAATATTACCAGATGTATTAATCTGGGTAGACTAGAAATACAAATCCATGGAGACTTATGTGTGTAAGAAAGAGCTTTATATAAAAGAGCAATTGTACATTGAGAAAACCTCCCAGCCCAGTCCACATCCAGTCCATAAGTCCAGTATTAACCCCTATGTCCAATAGCAATGTGTAAATTCCTCTTCAGATTCATGCAAAACATGAAATGCAGGAAGACCACAGGCCAGTGGGTGGAACGTCATCTGGATCCAGTGGGATTGGAAGCATCTCATTGCTGGCAGGGGTCTCGACGTGGCTATTCCCGCTGCAGGTTTCTAGTGTCAGCAAGAAGCTTGAGCAGAGAATGTCTCCTGCCTCTAAGGAGGAATACCACCAGTGTTCCCAGAATCCTCAGGAGAACGCCATGTCCACACAGGCTTCATTCGCTATGGGTCGATTGACAGGCCAGACTCCACCCCTTCACTAGTTGACAAGAGAGTGTGTAACTGCCACACTAGGTTTGAAATGGGAAGGGAGGGAAAGTCACCGTCCAAAGAGTACACCATGTTAACTTGTGTGAAGAGGAAGAAAACATACAATCAGAGGGAGGAAGGCTAAATGATGGAGGCAAGAAGACTCTAGAGATTCGCAACAATTTAGGCAACAAAGAAAAAAATGGTTACATGCACAATCCTGTGATAACTGTGATATATAACTAGTTGCTTGAATAGAAAGACTGGCTGGACAGGTATGGGCGGGAGTGGGTTGAGTCATTAGGCCTGGGTACACACCAAAATACATTAGAATAATATAGTTCACTGAGACCATGTTCTACATTCTACTTTGGTGAGTAATAGCTGGAGTATTAAAATGTATAGCAGTCTTCTTACATGCAAAAATATGTCTCTTCCCATCTGGGTGAATGAAGAGTGAAGAAAATTAAAGATACTTGGGAACACTTAGTTCAATAGACCAATAGTTTCCACAACCTTGAGACCAGAAAATCTAGATAGTACCTGGGTATTGATATCAACTGCTCAGAAAGAACATTTGAAGGTCCTAGATAGTGTGGGACAAACATGTGAAACAAAACTCAAAATCATTTTTTAAAAAAGCCAGTCTTACCAGTCAAATTAATATTGGGGGAGTACCCAAGACTCTGATCTTCGTCACCCACCATTCAGTTCTAAAAATGAACTCACCCTTCTGGTTCAATTTTCAGCCAAACAATACCATTTCATCAGGAGAAAAATAAAGCTAAGAAAGTGTGTACACCTTCAAGATGAACCATATAAGATAAAAATGCATAGACTCAACATAAGCCATAAATAATATAAAATGGGAAAGCAATTAAGTATGAATATTTGCTATTTAAAATGCTAACAATAGTTCAGTCGTGAAAATTTATAAAATATATGTGATTAAAGTAATTGCTTCAATATCTATCTAAACTTTATTCCTCAAACATTACATTTTTATTTATAAGGTTGTATCATATCAGTTCCTTTTAAGGCTCTTCCTTATGTTTCTTTCTTTAATTAACTCTTTAGTTCCTTTTCTTTTTCCCATGACAGGTTCCCTAGAGCAAGTTATTGTGAGCCACTTCAAGGACACAGTGTTTCCATGGAGGATGAGTACTTCCTGTAAATAAAATGAGAAATGGAGTCATGGAATGACACAATCAAATCCAAATCCCAATTCCAACAAAAACCCACATCTCAACATCATATGATGGTTCCACTTCATAAAGATGTTAGACTTCCTAACTAACGACATGCTTGCATAATTTGAGGCCCAAAGAGAATCAAATATACAAGGGAGTCAAAGCTTAGACTATATCTCACTTATTTCTTCTTCATAATACCATAATCATACTTAATATAACATTAAGTTGTTTATTTAATATATTAACCTTTCAGACCTTAGAGTACATTTCAGCTCTATCCGAATTGTGCCAGATGACTCACAAGCAATATATGAAAATAACGGATACTCAGTAGCATTCTCTTTTTTTTCAGGACACTTTTTAAAGTGTCAAAATAGCAGGCTTGTACTTACTTCCGGGTAGGTTTATACAGAGGTCTAAATCTCCACATTTAAGCAAGAAAGGGGTAACACACTTTTCCCAGTGGAAGGCTAAAACAACTTGCAGGCAGAGAACATTGGTGTAGACTAGAGGATCCAGTAGCAGGTTAGGAAAAGATGCCCCTTCACTTCAGCAAAGATAAAAAGGGCAATAAATTCCATCTAAAAATTAAACTCTAGGTCTGGATATGTTCCTCAATTTTCAGTTAGGAAAGAGAGAATTTGCTAAGCAGACAAAATTCATGTAATCTCTGGTGGCAAATGTTATTCTGAAAAAATATCAATCTTCTTTGAATAGATGATGAGGGGTAAAAGAAATAAGAAATGGTTCAATGCAAGGGTGTCTCAGGCTGAGTTTTCTATTATAATCACTCTCATCAAGTCAATTCTAAGTCATAGTGAGCCTATCAGACAGGGCTGAACTCATCCTGTGAGTTTCTAAGGATGTGAATCTTTACTGGAAGAGATGGGCTCCTGTTTACTCTTTGGGAGCAGCTGGTGAGTTCAAAGCACTGAGCTTCTGGTTAGCAGCTCAATGCACAGCCAAGGGATCCATATCTGTGTATAAAGAAAAAGGTTTATATCAAGAAAGTGATTCAAACAGTTGTAGAACAAAGCAAATGCCCAGTCTTGGCAAGTTTCAAGTCTGTGAGTCAGATGCAAGACTAAAGGGTGCTCTTTACTTGCATAGCTTCGGGGGCTGATGGAGTCAAACTTAGTAAGAAGATGGCAGGCTTGTGATGGCAGGGGCAAATCAATCCAAAGTCCCCAATGTGATGCCATGGAGATGATAACTCCCAGTATTGGCAAACTGTAGAGCAGGTTGTGGGTTCAAGTCTAAAGAATTGTAGGTCACAAAGCCAGATACAGGATTTAGGCTCAACAAAATGCAGGAAAGTTTTTCCAAAATATATATTTATATTGCAAGCAGGTGATACCTTAGAGAATTCACCCTAGAGAATTAATATATTTGAACTGCCAAATCAAGAATTCTGACCCAACCAAGTTGACAAAAAGCCAAAGAGGGGAATTTAAAAAACATTGCTGTGAAGTTATAGAAGTCTTTATTTTTTAAATTATGATCCTATTCTTTCTCCACACATCCTCCATCGAAGTCTACACAATTCTGAAAATGCAGGGTTTCCATGTCTCTATTTCTGCAGTAATTCTGAACTCTTTGATTTATACCACATCAAAATAAAAATCTGATGTCCTCACGGGATACAAATTTGTTCCTTTTAAATATTCTTAGCACTTATAGAACTAAATCATTCTGAAAGAACAAGGTCCATGTATGGTATGAGGATGACCAATGAAGTTGTCATGAAGCAGCCCTTGCTACTCTTAAACATTGAGCAACTATGTTGTTGCCGTCCAACTATGTTGTTGGGGTGGAAAGTTGTCAGTGCAACTTTTCTATTTTGTTTCGCTTTTGTGTCACCAATGAAGTTTCAACTTAAAAACAGGAATTTCAGAATGAGCCCCAACTGCAGTGCTGTTACCTTGAAAAACCTATCAAGATGACCCTTTGGAATCTAAAAAGCCACCTTCACAGCCTTCTAAACCTTAACTGACAGGAAGATGCATTCAGCAGATACAGCTTGGATTGACTCTTTAGTTCAGGCAAGTTAATATTTACAGATTTTTTACAACTTTTTTCCTCCCCACCCTCGCCCCTTTTTACAACTTGTTCAATGTTTATTTAGGAGCCTTGGTTGTGTAATGGTTATGCACTGGGCTGCAAGCCACAAGGTTGGTGGTTCAAAACCACCAGCTCCTTCACAGGAGAAAGACAAGGCTTTCTATTCCTGTCAAGAGTTACAATCTCAGAAACTCACAGGATCAGTTCTACTCTGTCCTATACAATCACTGTGAATTGGTTCATCGACACTGAGTTAGTAGTTATTGTTTCCAAAGACACCACAATCAAAATAAGACAAGTGTCTTAATAAGAAAATTTGTCTGTATCTATCTAGTGATCACAAAGACATTAAACACATTTTTCTAGGATTAAAGTCAAATATTATAAGCCAAATAAGAGTCAAAATTTTGACTTATTCTCATGTATTATTATATATGAATTACAGCGTGAATGTTACAACTTCTGAAATTACACTGCATTAAAATTGGAAATTTAAAATTATAATAAAATAGGGAACATAATTATAACACACAAAAATGATCCTTATTCCCTTTTTGCAATATTACTAAAAATGGCAAGAACAATTATCTTATGTATAAATAATTATAGTGAGAAATGTAAAACTCTTTCACTGAAATCTAGGCAATAATAAGTTATTTTCACCTTTCAAATCTGTCCTGTTGATACTGCTTATCACTTATCTCATTTGCAGTCTGATGATGGGATTCTTCCCTAAAACAGTGTCTAGAAGAAGGTTTAGGGTATTTGCAGGAAACGTCCATTAAAAAAGAATAGGTATGAAAATGCAACCTAATAGTTTCCTGTGCAGCAGTGCCTAACAGTCCACCACTTTCCTGACAGTATCACCAGGGTTCCTTTCTAGCACATCTCTCAATCTCAAACTCACTGCCATGGGGGCAATTGCAACTTAGAGTGATCAGATAGCACCTAGCTTGGGTATATTCACCAAAGAGTGAATGAGTACTGTGAAGGATTTAATTATTTAATTATTTCAAGTTCAACGTCAGCATTCGGTAATGAGAAGGTAGCAATAATGCCAAACCAGCCGTGACGTTGTTGCTGTCGGCGACATCAAGTCAATCCCCAGTCATCGTCACACAATGTATGAGCAGAGCCACACACTGCCCGGGGCAGTACCACCCTCCCAGGGGGCTATGCATGAACTCCTTGTCACAATTACTGTGTCAGTTCATCTCGGAGAGGGTCTTCTTTGGTTTCACTTCCCTTTTGGTTTGCCAGGCAGGATGTCGGTTTCCGGGGTCTGGTCTCCTGTGACAGCGTGCCCAAATCATGGGAGACAACATCTTGCTGTCTTTGGCTCTAAGGGGCACTCTGGTTGTGCTTCCAGTGAGTCAGATGTGTTTGTTCTTTCGGCAGTCCGTGGTCTTTTCAATGTTCCTCAACACTGCCCTAACTCAACGTGCATGGATTCCACTTCTGTCTTCCTGATTCCATGCCCACCTTTCACAAGCATATGAGGTGATTGAACATAATTCTGTAGCCACATAAAATTCAAATTCATAATCTGCCACTTCATTGAAATCAGATCATGGCAAACAAATATTTGTTTGTCACTTAGCCAAAACCAATGAGTCTATCTGGTGACTAGTCATTAAAGAGGCAGGATTGATTGAAATGTTCATAATAGCTTCTACTCCCATCACGACAATTATTTTGTGAATTGATTTGCAGCTTTACTAGTTGTCTTATAACAATAATCACTATTTTTTCATCTATACATACTACACCTAGAAAGTTAATTTACTGTAAGTCATTTTTAGAGGACAGTTATATGTGTTTTAAGAAACAGTGTCCAACAGCTATTATTTCCATGAAAATTCTGCATTCAAATGCAACTATTGGTAAAGATGATGTGATATATTTAACTTGAATCTATTAAGAAGTTTAAGAATTCTTTTGTAAGATTATATTAATTTCTGGTTATTTTATGGTACTACATTATAAAGTTGAATTTCAAAAAGAAAACTCCATCTATATTAACGTATTTCTAGGAGGAATTTTTCTTAAAGTTTTTTGAAAAACTGTTATTGCTACATGAGCTGTTCCATCTGGGAAATACTTCAAAACCATTTCCCCTAAGTAAATGAGCAACCTATTTCACCTTTCTGTAAGAAATAACCATAAAAATTGGAAACTAAATTTATGCTAAAAACATGAATGAAGATATCTTGTTAATTTCAACAGAAAATGAATTTTTAATTGGAAATGTTTTGCCTACTCTAAACACAAAGTCATACCTTATCTAAGTTTCTTTGATTAAATGGCAACAAATAGCATTCAAATTTGTGCCCGGACAGTTCATTACCATTCCTTAGAACATTAAAGGATGTATTAGATATATTCTTTGACCTTTTGAATAACTTATTGAAATCTAGAATAAAACACAAGAACAAGCGCAACCATTTTTATATGATTTGAGCTTTATCACATTTCAGTTTTCTCCTTTTATCTTGGTGACTCCTTAGAAAAATAAACAAGCTGTGTTTAAAGACATGTAGAAAACACTTCTTTTTGAAGATAGAATTTTTCAAAATAATCAATCTCCAAATATCAGGCATGAAGGAGAGCCAGTAATTATGTTCAAGCATCCAAAGTTATGAAAAGAGATGTGCAAGGTATGTTGGGACAATTACTTCAACATTAATGAGTGGGTGGGAGAGAGATGGTGGTGGTAAGGGGGATTTCTGGGATCCTGTTGAAACTTCAGAGGCTGAAGCGTCAATTGATCCGGGGTAGGACTCACAATTTTCCATTTCAAAGCAGCTCCCAGGTGATACTGATCCTTTCAGATAGAGACCACAGACATATTTTGAGAATGGCCATTTTCAATCATCCCAGATTTCAATGTAAGTATTATACAAAGTGCAGCATAAACAGGTCCCAGGCCTCTTATCTGCATTCTTCAAAATGAAGATGGTGTGCAGGTCAGTGACAGGGTTTCCACACAAGCTTATCAGTGCTTTATAAGATTCTATGAATCTTACAATGGGTTTTTCAGGGCACTGGCACTAATGGAGACACTGTCAGATTAAATGCATGAACTGTATTACCATATTCACTATTGACAAACAGACAGTAAGCACTACATTTAAAAAGATAGCAAACACACAGGCAGAAAAGGTGCATGCTCTGTGTCCTTAAGTGCCAATTGCAGATAGGAGAAACACAAAATCAGGCAGTTGAACTAAATAATTATTCATAATAAAGGCCAAATGAAAAGGCAGTTAGAACATAAGTGCAAATTAGACAAAGAAAACCTAGGATGATGTTAAGAAAGAAAGACTCAGAAGAGGTGAGGGGAAATAGTTGTTAAAGAAAGAAAAAGTCTTGAGGGGGGAACAGTGGAACATTGTTAACATGAATCTTTATACAACATGAAATATTCTGAACAATTTGGTAATATTTTACAAAGAGATACTTCTTATCATAAGAAACTTCTTAAATAGACTGTTTCTTGTATAACAGCACAACCATGAAGGAAGAAATAAGTCAGCTTTCTAATTGCAAACCTAAACAAAACAGATTGTAGCCAGATTTCTTCCAACCAACTCTTGGAGATTTCATGTGTGCTGATGGAGGACTGTAGAATGACGACACTTCATAAAATTATCCATTTAAAGGTAGGCACTGGGTAGAGTTCAAATTTTAATGGCAACAAAGATAAAAACTGCTACATACTCAATCCTGCAATAACTAATAACAATAATCTGAGTGAATACATAGAACCTGAAATTTAACAAAGATGACACTGTAAATGGGATTAAGCCTAAAAATACATATATGTTTGACAAAGTATATTAATACATATTTATAAGTGTTATAAAAATAATCATGAGTATAGTAGAGTACTCAGGCGCAAAGAAAATTGTTTAACTGTCAACAAACACCTGATCGAATGCGTTGCGAGACTTGAAGTCTCACAACCATAGTCTCAGGGGATATCGGGTTTAAAGGACAGAACAAGGTTCACAAATACAATGTTCCACAGTGGTAAGTGCTGGAAGAGGTCTTAGTAACTTGTGAACAGCCAGCTAAGGCACAATTCTTGGTCTCTCTCTGTGCATCACAAAGAAGACTGAAGAAGATCAAAGAGGCACCGGAGTAATGAACTCACATGACTAACCTCCTCGAAGACCCTGGGACGGACCTAAGAACTAGATGGTGCCCACCACCCCTGGCCAGGCTGCTCTGAAAGGGAGTGCATAAGGAGCTCGTGACTAGTGTGGGAGAAAAATGTGGAATAAAACTCAGACTTAAAGAGAAAAAAAAAATTGAAGTTGTGCTGATCAGACAGAGACTGGTGGAACCCCCCGACGAATGACATTAAACACCTTTCCAACCTGGAACTGAACTTGAGAGGCGTGTGTGAAAGGAAGAACAGCATCAGGCCATGCGCACTCATGAAGTATGAGATGGAAAGGGCAGCACTGACCCGGGGCTGTGGTTCAGAAGGCAGAGTATGCTAAGAGAGACACGTGGGAAAAAACACCAAGAGTGCAGTGACGTTTTAGGGATTGTAGTCAATGCCAGTTAGCAAAAAGTATAAGAACTCTTGACTGTAAAACCAATCTACTTTGTGAACTTTCACCCAAATCACATTCACTGCTGTTGAGACAATTCTGAGTCACAGGGACTCATGAAATTTTTGAGGCTGTATTTTTTTAATATTAGAGGGCCCTTACAGCTCTTATAACAATCCACACATAATTTGCATCAAGCCAATTTGTACATTTGTTGTCATCATTATATTCCAGACATTTGTTCTCTATTGAGTTCTTGGTGTCAATTCCTCTCCCTGTCCCCACACCACCCACACCCTTTTAGCCCCTTGATAAATTATAAATTATATTTATTTTCATAGCTGACACTTATGGCTGTCTCCCTTCCTACATGGTTTCTTTTGTTGGTCTCCCTTGGGGGTGGAGGCAGTTATGAGCCACTCATGACTATCAGTTCCCCCTTGCTGTCCTTTCCTCTCCTCCTCCTCCTCCTCCTCCCCTCGCTCCTCTTTTCACTGCTTCCATCCCTGTTCCTGGAGTCCACATGTCCTGAGATCTTATCTCTCATCTGTGCCTGTGCAGGTGCTCCAGTCTAGGCCTCAGTGAAAGATATTACTGGAGTCATGATAGTTGGGGGGATGAGGAAGCTTTAAGGAACCTGTGCTTTATTGCACCCTGATTAACTCATTCCTTCCCAGTGACCCCTCTGTGAGGGGACATCCCACTGTCTACAGACGGGCCTTGTGTCTCTTCTCAGACACCCCTTATTCTCAAAAATATGAATTTTGTTAGTTTGTTAGGTCTTCTGATGTCTGTTACCCAGTCCCAGAATAACCTTATGATGGCTCAGGCTGGTGTGCTTATTCCATGTGGGCTTCTTGCTTCTCTACTAGAAGTTAACTTCAAGCATTTAAGATCCAGATGCTATATCTTTTAACAGCACCAATTTTTGTCATAAGCAATTGTGCCTGGAAGCTGAGCATCACAGAATGCCAGATTGTTCGAGCAAAGGGTTCTGGCATTGGGGGTGGGGGATGGGGAACATGAGCAGAGATCCAATGTCCATCCAAAACCTCAGTGCATTGCCATATAAGTAGATGTACTTGGGCCAATACCTCTATTTCTATGAACTAATGTATTAACATAAATACACACCTAAGTTTATACCTCTATCCATATCTTTGCTTCCTAGATCATTCTTCTGCTTTATTTCACCTTCCTCCTGGCCCATCATCACACTCTCCTTACTTCTTTTTTTTTTGGGGGGGGCATCACTGCCCTCTGGTGGTCATACATCAAATCCAGCTTTGCTCCTGGAGAGCTGCTGCTGGATTTGAACCCTCAAGTCAATGGGCCACAGTCCCGCACTCAACCACTATGCCACTGGGGCTCAACCCACACTCTCCTTATTTCTGCCTCTTAATAACTCCTCTCAGCAAGATTGCTGTTGCTCCAATACCCCAGGATATCTACATCCTTGTTGTTGTTGATTTTAATTCCTTATGTGTTCCCTGTCTATGGCAGTGTGACTCACGACTCCCTTCCACACCTCCTTCTCCCTCCAGTTCCTATGGGATCATCGATCCCATTGCATTCTCCTTGAGCTTGCTTCCTATGCCTATTTTATATAAGTATGCAACTCAACAATAACAGATACTAAACAAAAAGAAAATAAAATAAAAGCATACATAACCCCAGGTCTGTCTGCTAACCTTTATGACTGCCTCCTTACCAGTCCCGGGGAGCTGCCTCTTGTAGCCTAATTCATGGGATTCTTCAGGGGATTTGTGTCTTTTCTTTCCTTCAGTTGTTCTGTTCTGTTTCCTTCTTGGCTTTGCCCTGCTGGTGGAGGGGAGTGTTCAGACTGGACTAACTCCCCACCATTTGTCCCCAGTATGGTCCTCTGTTGCAGTATGTACCAAAGAGGGGCCAACACGCCTTGAGTTGCTCTCAGTCTGACAGCCCTCTCTGTGCCTTAGTGAAGGCTTTAAATCTTTACACGAGCACAGAGCCTCATCTTCCTCCTGCAGAACCAGAACAGCTATTGGGTTTGAACCACTGACCTCACAATGAGTAGTAGTGCAGTGTTTCCCGGACTGACTAAACAGCTCGCAGAAAGAAAAGACAAAGTCCAACTGACTGCTATCCAGTCAATTCTGAGTCATGATAATCCTGCAGAGCAAGCAGAGCTTCCTACAGGCACATCAGTACTATAGTCTTTAGGGGAAAGAAAAGCCGCATCCGTCCCCCTCAGAGCAGATGGCTTTTTTCAAAAAGGGGCCAAAATGCAAAAGTATCACCACCTCCAGACTCCAGAATCACAATAAAAATGATTTTGTTTTGTTTTGTATTGTTTTCAAAATGAGACTTTTTTTTTAACTTTGCAAGAAGTGTGTCTCCTTGGAGTGTGAAAACTATCATTTTTAAAGATAGTGATGATATGTACACCAGGTCCACATAGGCCAGTAATCCACTTCATATTATAGGAGAGGTCCAACGCCATCAAGCAGTTACTAAATGAAGGAATGAGGTCGAGCGTCTTCTCAGAGGCATTACTTGGTAAAGAAATATCCTAGCGATGTGTAAACAACAAACTCTCGGGATAAACTGGATGTTGGGGTTGACAATCTGGGTTCTTCAAACAGTATTTGGGCTTGTTCATGTGGTTCTTCAAGAATTTGTATAGCCCCATGTATCCTGTTGTGTTGTGAATATAAAATAGTGTTGTGAATATAAAAATAAAGGAGATGGGGCTGAGCCCTGGTGGCATAGTGGTTGTGTGCAGGACTGCAGCCCAGAAAGTTGATGGTTCAAATCCAGCAGCAGCACTCCGGGAGCAAGACTGGGCTTCCTACTCTCAACAGGGCAGCGATGCCACACAAAACCAATCAATCAATCAATAAGATATTATCATGGTGCCCAATACGAGGCACTGTGCCCTAGGAAGTGTCAAAGGGAAGTCACTGTGGCCTGAACAGATTGTATGTCAGTAGGAAGCAATGAGTGCAGCTGCCCTTATTGCAACTGTACTGGTTTTAAAAGCAAAATTCTACCCCAAGGCTCAAGATAAGAAGCCCCTGAAGTTCTTGAAAAAGTTGGTAGCTCAGGTAACGTCTCTAAAGTGAGGGAAAAAACAACAAAGGATGTGCTGCTGCTAGAGCAGGGAGGGGGCGTGACCCTGCAATTATATAATTATTAATAAATTACAATCCATTTTCTGTAAATATATGTTAAGTGACAAAGTTCTTAGAGAATAGGAATGACAAGGATCTTGTTATTTGCACATTTTTAACATGTATGCATTTCGTTGTCTTGAGAGCTAGGCCATAGGACTTAGCTCAGAAGAGATTGTATACATTTATGCTACCTTGATTGATTAGCTGCTGGGTAGGCATTAACGAGCTCACCTACTATTACAATGTAAAGGACTGAAACACTCGATTGCATCCCATTCAGACAAACGGCAGCTGTTGGTTGCCATGGAGTGAGCTCCCAACTGGTAGAGACCACAAGCACAACAGAACAAAATGTCCACTTCTCTGATCAGTTGAGGATTGAACTATTATGTAGACTATTGATCTAATGCGTTTTCATTGATTGATATTTGGAAGTAGATTTTGAGCTTTTCTTCTTGATCCATATTAGTCTAGAAACCCTGCTGAAATTAGTTTGGCATCATGCAAATATGCAGTTCTCCACTGACAGATAGGTGAGAGTGGTGCATGACGTGCATTGACCGGGATTTGAACACAGGTCTCCCACATGAAAAGTGAGAGTTCTGCTACTGAACATACACTGAACTGAACTTCCCTCAAATGAGCCAAGACCGCCATCACTGTGAAATGGGGCGGAGAATGTACAAGCAATGACAGGGCAGATGATCTTTCAATTGCATAAAATACAGGTGGTGTACTGGCTGATAAGTTGGGATACTAACTGCAAGACCAGCAGTGTGAATATACCAGTCACTTCAGAAAAAAAATGAGACTTTCTGCTCCTATAAATATTTACATCCTCAAAAACTCTGTGGGGCAGTTCTATGAATCGGCATCAACATAATGGCAGTGAATTTGTTTGTTGTCTATTTGTTTATAAGCTATTTTAAAACAATAAACCCCTATCAACCTATTTGTTATTTATGAAAAGATCAGAGAACAAACAGAGTACTGGGAGGCTAATTTGCTGAGAACATGGTCTGTCCACATACAGCTTTACTCATTAAGATAAACAGTGCCTATTAAACACTCTCATATTTACAAATATTTTTCCTAAGGCTGAGGTTATCAAATGATATCAAGTGATGAGTGAACTCAAAGGCAGGTTTCAAAGACTTATAACTGTTGGCACTGAAGCATTTAATGCCTGGCAGATGCTCAAAACAAATGATACTTCAAGCTACAATTTAACAAATTTAAAACTAAAATGAGCACAAATCATTTTGTGGGCAGGAGAGATGTCCCCAAAGCAATCTAGGTCTTGATCTAGCAATTTAAAAAAATCTGAGTCTAGTTGAAAGCTTATGAAGTCACAACATATATGAAACATAAGGTTGTGTACCTTGGGTAAATTTGTTGCTCCACACATTTAATCCAATTGAATTTCCTATAAGTATGCACTTCCGATAAATATTCTGTTTAATGTATCCAAACTCATAATTTTGTTATCTAAGAAACATAGCCATTTCCAAATAATTGAATAGGTTATTAAAGATTCAGGTAAGGGTAGAGTGATGAAGTGAAAAAGACAGGGAGGGGAAAATATTTATTTAACCACAAGCCAGGAAACGCAGAGCATAATTCACAGACTCATATACTTATTAGCAAGTTACATGAGATATCAGTTATCAGTAACCTGAATAGGGAGCCCAACTATGGTAAGAATTCAGTTCCATTGCCAATAATCTCTCACTAAGAAGCCACCTGGAATCAGCATTACTTTCATTAAGTAACACGTTCCAATCATCACCTTGAAGAAAATTTGCAGAGCATAGATATATGCTTAAGTATCACTTCTTGACCCCTGAAATAGTTCATCTTCATTGCAATATTACGTTGGCACTAGCACATGCGCTACTATTTATTTAAAGCAATGTCCAATGCAACAAAATGAAGTGCTGAGGATAAATTCAATTTTTAAAAATGACTCTAAGTCACAAGCGTCCAGAATTTCCTGTGACAAACTATTATGGCGGAAGCCACAATGTCCCATTTGACTCCTCTTACAATCGCAAATATAACTGGCATCCATTTCTGCAAACTCCTCTGTATTGCCCAAGTTCTCCTACAACAGCCAAGCAATTAAAGTGTGTGTTAATTATGAACATTATGGAGTTGAATTCCTGGTTAAGCTATGCTTTAAGACCAAGGGTAAGTCAGCTAACCTATGTCCTGTCATCTTATCTGTACAAAAGGAGAAATGATGACTTAAACAACTGATAGTAGGATTAAATGGACTGGCAGAAGTAAAATATTAAGCTTTTGTCCCATACATAGCAAATACCTGTGAAACTCTAAAAGGTTTTATTATTTCAACTCATACAGAACAAGCTCATTAAATTCCCTCTACCTTTCATAGTTGTTTTATATCATTTTTCCCAAAATCATGATCTCTGTAGATTGGAATAGGAAAGAAAATTATTTTATGATCAGATAATATGCTAAATGTTGTGGTAGACCATTTGACATTCAGAATGAAAAGTCATTGAAATGTGCATAGTTTTATAATTAATAAACTCATTATTGGAAAGTTAACATGAGGGTGTATAAATATTTTCTTGGAGAGTGTTTGTTTACATATATTTATAATATTAAACTTTTCAAAAACAAATAAACAAGATATGTACTTCATTAGATAAGTATGAACATTCACACAGCAAAATTGGTAGCCATTAAAATGATATATGGAAAAAACAGTTAGTGACATGATAAGGTGCTAAAGGAAGAAAGGATAGCTAACAACCTAGGGCCTGTGTGAAATCCCACTTTCATTAAAATAAAATAATGACAATAAATATATTTATAAAATAAGACAGGACAGGTTTTCTTTGAGAATATTCTGCAATCATAGATGTTTTTCTCTGCTTTGGGGAGTTTTTAAAAATTGAACATGTATTAATATTGTAAAAACAGTGAGATTTTAGAACATGAAACATTTCAAAAATTCCTTCTCAATGTGTACATAACAAAAGGATTTTTCAAGTGGACTATTGTTAAAAGGATATTTCTTTATTTGACTTTCTAAATTATATTATCTTAGCCTTCTGTGAACAGCTGGTGGGTTCTGATTGTTAACTACTTAAGAAGATCAGGCTCCTGTAACCTTTAAGAACAGTTCAAAATCATGTCAGTCATTACTAATATAGGTGTTGTTCTTGATTTTGTCATAGTGGTTAGTTTTCATTGAGTTGATTCCAAATCATAGAGACAATATCTATAACAAGATAAAACATAGCCTAATATACTTAATGTGTCAGACCACTTTCTATAATAATTCATAGTCTTTCCTTTACTAATGATTTTTAAAAGAAGATTACCAAATATATTTTTCCTTTTCTTTCTGACTCAGGAAGTTGTGTTCTATACACACACACACACACACACACACACACACACACACACGTACGTGTGTCCTGCTAGAAGCCCTGGTGGTATTGT
The DNA here is from genome assembly GCA_004026705.1 of Nesogale talazaci. Taxonomy (NCBI): domain Eukaryota; kingdom Metazoa; phylum Chordata; class Mammalia; order Afrosoricida; family Tenrecidae; genus Nesogale; species Nesogale talazaci. Next base: position 164,979 of record PVJH01001211.1, read on the forward strand.
GGCTACAGAATCACCTGGGTCTGAAATGTCAGCCAGTGGAAGCCATCATCTGCTCTGTTGGACCAACAACTAGGCTTTCTAATCCCATAAACAATTAAAGTCTTGGAAACTCACAAAGGCAGTTCTACCCTGTCCTGTAGGACCCTATGAATTGGCCCAACTCAGTGACAGTGAGCTTGGTTTGGTTTTGGTGTCTCTGTTGGTATTTGAAGCACCATTGACATAGTTTCTACCACCATAGCAACATACAAGCCACCACAGCAAAGAAAGTCAACCAGCAGACTAGTGGTGTCTGGTAAAGGTAGCTTACTAAGATTGCACATTTTATAACTACATAGAAAAAATTTTTCTTAACAATTTCAATGAATGCCTGTCTATCATGGAAAAACTGTGAGATATATTTACCTTAACACGCTTCTTCTATTATTTCATTTAGCTCATTTAAATTTAGGCACCTGGACTATATTATTTTAACCTCAATTTAATACTTACATAAATAGACTATCTAAGTAATGTGATAAAGCATCTGATAAGTCATTTGGATAGCCATGAATATCTTCATTTTATTAAGGGCTCCATGGAATTTCAAACACTGCTTTGCCTTGTGGCAACTTGAAATAATTTTTTAATAAAATTTTCCATCAAAATAAGAAAAGAAAGGAAAGATAAGAAAAGAAATATGGCTATCACTTTGGGGGCTACAGAGACTCCATTGCCACTTTCTTATCCCAACAAACATCTTGCCCTAATTTAGGGTATAGTCTTACAACAAGATACTAAAAATTAGAAAACCATAAATTCTTCTTTTTTTTTGAAAACCATAAATTCTAGATCAATTGAAATGCAGTCAGGTTTATTGCACCTCAGCATGACCTTCTAGGGTCAAGGGCAACTTTCCTAAACAATTTCCAAAGCTGGATTCTATGTCATAATTGCTACATATTTCTCCATTGTATTACTCTTTTTAGTTAAAGCTTCTCACCTTTTGGTTAGCAGATGAGTGCTTAACTTTTGCACCACCAGAACTCCGTTTGAAGAGAATAACCACTAAAAAAGTTGTAGTCCATCAGATATAAAAACACATTCACATACAAATATACACAGAAACATTAAAAAAGGTTCATGGCTATTGAACACGGCATGGCATTTATCAGTGATGACTCTTTCAATGCTCCAATTGAAAACAACTTTTTCCAAAGAATTGCTTTCTTAGTTACCAATGACTCTGCTTTTCTATAACCTCTGAATGTTTACATAGCATATCTATTGCACAAGACAGTGTAGAGCAGGAGTACCCAATACATTGATTGCGACCAACAAGACAACTGCAAATGTGGTGTGGGTAGATCCCATGGTATTAAGAAAATAGACTTAAGCCTATCATCAATCCCATCATTTAACTGGTGAACAGCGCAGCCAATCAGATGCAATCTAAGCTGTCAAATGCATGCACAAACAACTGTGTTAAGTGCAGCAAAACTGACAAGCTAAGTTATCACCAATTTTTAAAGCTTGGTTTTTCTCTCTTTTTAGATCATTTTATTGGGTGCTTATACAACTCTTATCACTATCCATACATATGTCTATTGTACGTCAATGTACAACATTGTACATTTGTTGCCCTCATCATTCTCAAAATATATGCTTTCTACTTAAGCTCTTGGCATTAGCGCCTCCTTTTCCCTCCCTCCCTACTCCCCCCTCACTCATGAACCCTTGATAATTTATAAACTATTATTATTTTGTCATATCTTACACTGTCTGATGTCTCCCTTCATCCACTTCCCGGTTATCCATACCCCAGGGAAGAGGTTTTATGTAGATCCTTATAATCGGTTTCCCCTTTCTATCCCACCTTCCTTCCACCCTCCAGGTGTCACTACTCTCACCACTGGTCCTACAGGGATCATCTTTCCTGAATTTCCTGTTTCCAGTTCCTATGTATACAGGCTATTAAAATGAGTGGGTGAGCTGGACCAAGTAAGACTACAAAAATGTGTACCACTTTCATACAGAATGGGAGATTTCGACACCACAAACCAACATTCAGCTGAAGTCCAGAGCTCATGAACAACTCTGGAACTTACTCACAGAAGGAAAGTACCCAAACATGAGAAAATGTGCTACCTCCTTGACTGCATTATTCGGCTCTACTTACTGATGTGAGTCAGCTTTTTTTTCCCACATAAGATTATTAAGTCCAAGTACCATTCTACCATGACAGATGATCATTTGGAAGTGTGTTTGAGATCGACTGTCAGCAGTTACAGTCTGTACTATGCATCCCTGGCACATTCCCTTCAGTGTAAGTCATCATAGTAGACTTGGGTAATGGCAAAAAATAGGACATAGTTAATTGTGTTGTGCTGTGTTATATGGGCTCATGAAGTTATGCAAGGTACATACACATACATTGTACATATAAAGAATTCTAGATGAATTTATGAATAAATATAATATATGTTTTGCATTTTTGTAATTGGTATATTATTTAGACTTGATAATTTTAAAAGTAGTTCGCATGCTGAAGTGTGAGCACCCTTAATATAGGGCATCATAAACAAACATTTAACAGAGCACAAGGTCATAAGTATTCAGGACTAGGTATTTTTAATAGTTTTATTGGCTTGAAATACACATATCATGTAATTTTGTGAGTTCAATCATATTAATAATAGTTGTACAGTCACCATCACAATTCTAGAACTTTTCTTCTTTCTTGTAATCATTGCTATGAGTTCCCCATTCCCCCCCAACTTCTCGTGCCACACATCATAGAACCATTTAAACCGGTTACACTCTTTATCACTTTATCCATTCTGGATTTCCTGGGGGAGGGGGAAGCATTAAAAAAAGAAAACACTAACAACACTCACAAGGAAAAACCTCAAAAATAAAGCAGAAGATACTAGAAGCTAGAAAAAATTTAAAATGGATCAAAAGGGAGATCAAATGCTAAGGTGCTCAATTTTAACCTGCCAGTATCTGCAATAATCCATGTTCCAGTGCACTCTGCGTGGCTGCAAAGGTGACACCTCTCTACTCTGTGGCCTATCAGGAGTCACTCGAGATTTAATTAGCAGGTATTTCCCCTTTCATTCATTCTTTTTTTTTTTTTTTTTTGCTGAGTCAAAGGGAAATCAAAAGGTATTTTGAACCTAATTGTAGATGCCCTCATGGTGCGGTAGCTGGGCTGCGGGGCTCAGGGTCAGCAGATGGAAACCACCAGGCAGCTCTGTGGGAGACAGATGGGGCTTTCTACTCCTCTAAACTGTCCCGGAACCACCGGGGTCACTATGAGTCAGCAGTGACTTGCTGGCAGGGCGTTGGGTTTGGGTTTCGACGTCTTCCATCTTCAACTTTTCAAGGCTCTCTGATAACAAGAAGAGCCATCGCCCATTTGCAGGGGCAGCGCATTTTCCAAAGCCCTGGTGGGTTACCAGGGACCATAGGCAAAGACTACATAAAGTAGAACACGGTACGTGACCACGTCAGTACTCAGTATAATCTGATTTCGACGTGACATGTTGAGAAATTTTTGCATCAGAGTGTGAACGGAATATTGGAATCTGACCAGACACACGTGACTTTTGTGAACAAAAGCAGTTAGTGTTCTGATTCCTCGATATTAGTTGGTATTGTTAGTGCGGGCTGTTGAAACGTTTGGCTGTGTTCCGAGAGTTTTGCTATACTTTTCATAGTTTTTGTGACTTTTTGTAATGGTTTTAGATTTTAAAAAAAACGCAAACATGTGTCCTAAGAAAGAGTTTTCCAAAAGAGTCATCATGATAAGGAACTGGTGAACCATGTTATCAATATTGCAGATGATAATTTAGTAGACCCTTATAGAAAACAGTTAAGGAAATGCCAAGAGTAGACATCATTATACATATTTTTTTTAGAGAAAGCCAGCCAAGTCTCAGTGAAACAAAGCAAAGAAGGGACAGAAACTCCTGAAAAGCAGCTACAAGTTGATGGGATGGAAGGGGCTTCCCTTTCCTAGCAAGGATTCTGTCTCCATCCCTCCTCTCCACTTCCTGTCCACAGATCCAGATCCTCATCAGCCACAAGGTGTGGGCCATACTGTAGTTATTTAAAACTTTTTAAATGTTGTGCTTCTTATTTAAATTATATTATTTGAATCTGAACTTATTTACTTTTAAATTTTTGTGTAAAAAGCAAGGCTAGGGTAAAAACTTGATGTTCAAAACATATTAACCCATTTTCAGTTATTTTTTATGGGAAAAATTGATTCGGCATTCCACCCTCCTTCTAGAACAGATTATTGTCAAGGTCCAGTGTTCTACTCTAGTAGGGAAATATGATGAGACATTGTTCAATGCACATTGTTCAGGCAGTCACTGATCTAAAGGTTGGGAAATGATTGTATTCTGAGTGGAGGAATGGCCAATCAAAAAGAGAACGAGTGAAATCCATGGTCCTTTATCGCTTTTCTAAAGTCAGGGGGATGTCCCTGGGAGTGGTGGCCTGCATATAACAATACGTGCATGGATGTCCTGACAAGAATCTTGTATCTGGCTTGTCACCCTTGGAGCTCTGCTTTCTGTTTCCTGCATTCTGGAAATTTGTCAGCCCCCCACAGCCCATGAATCAGCAGCCTGCATTCTCACCTGCGAAGTACGGGTCTGTTCGCTCCTGAATGGTAGCCCTTGAAATCGCTGTTTTGTGACTTCCCAGTATGAATACTCATTCCTTCTGATGGTCAAAGTTAGGTCACCTTGACTAAGCCCTCATTCTCCACAGTTGACAGATATCGAGTAGTTATGGTCCCTTTCATGATCTAATCAGTCAGGAGAAGCTTCCAGCCTGACTCTGACCCACAGAGAATTTTCCAGGCTCCTTCAGAACATATTTGCTGTGGGAACACAAGAGGTTCTACAACCTCTCTGGGCCTCAGATTCCAAATTTGTAAAACAAGAACAGTACGTATTTCATGGGCTAGTGGGATGAAACAGGTCAAAAAATGCCCCAAACATGACCGGACACCTTAGTCAGCCTGCTTGAGACCTGTTGGTGAGAGTGAGGGACAGCTTTCGACTCCCACGCATAGTTGGCTGGGGCACTTCTACACTGCCCTGTGGATTAGAAGCACTCTGAGTCAGAGTCTACTCTGCAGCTGTGAGTTTTGCTGTCGTTGCTGTTGTTTCTTCATTCAGAGTGAGGAAATTTGCCCATTGAGCCAAGTATGGCCAGTCCTGCACCCTCGGCTATGGAGTTGGGCTCGTTTTCCAAGCATGATAAACATTTTCTTGCTGACGGTGGGAAGTAAATTAGATCATATATGCAAAGTATTCAGTATAATACCTAACATATTAAAGGTTTATGGCTTTAATTACATGCCTAATGCTCAATATATAGATGATGATGGTGTGTGCCTTTGTATTATTTGAACATAATAATCTGACTCCAAACAGTCTGGCCCAAGCTAATTACTGCAGGTTCTCTGAGATCAGGAGCCTCCAGACTCCAGAGAATGGGTTGAGGGACCCTGAGCCACACAATGAAATGCAAGATTACTTTCCTAACAGCAGTGAGACATGGAATAGCCATTTATCTGAAGATTCAGATGCTGGGTCCAGGAAACCTGCGTGTTTACGTAAGGTTTTATCCAATCCTAAAACAAGCAAAGGAAAATTCTATACAGTGAATGCCTACTCTCACAATATGAACTATACCTCAGGATCATAGGGAAAAAAATCCTCTCTTTAGCATAAAATGTCTTGGGAACCGACTAGTGTTACTGCTTCTGTAAGTTAAATTGCATTCCCGTGTTAACATGAATGTGCCTTATTAAAGAGCAAGATAATAGCCATTTAGAGTTATGCCAGCTACTGATTAAAATGAAAATGTGAGCCCAGGGCAATGTGAACTGGCTCCACACTAAGTCTCAACATAAAGAGTCATTTCAGCAAGAGTCACAGGTCTCCAGGGACATACATTGCTCTGGACTTCAGAGGAGTGATCGCCAACTGGAGGCTGTGGGCATAGAATTTACACCCTCATCTGCAGTCACATGCGCTCATTGCTTGCAAAGCCAAACTTGAGAAATTCTGAGATAAAATAGGGGCCAGAGGATAGTATTTAAATGTAATACATATAAAGAATTTAGTATCAAAATAATATGGAGACTGACTCACTTATAAGGTGGACGTTTAGATGTTTTTTTCTCCTCTCGTAGTTTGCAGGAAAGTTTAGCCTCAAGAATTATCTGATAAATAGAACTGGACACTTTTTATTAATATATGCACCAAAGTTAGGATTGTCAATAGCTAGCAGAATCTAAATACAACTGGTTTCTAATCATCTAAAGAGTATAGTTCAGTTTTAGAGAAACATAAGCCTTAAAGATATTCAAAGGCCAAACTTGATAGAAGAATCACAATATAGATATTATTTTTGTTGTCCATATGACATTCCTGATGAAATGGGTTGCCAATCAATCTGAATACTGTAATCCCAGTTCTACAAAATATTTCATAGCAATTTGCACAGGAAAAGTCTTATATGTACATATTAGCTTAGTAACCATTCTTATCTCTCAGGATACACCAGTGCCTATCTGGTGATGTGCATTTTCTCTCTTATGTGGGATTTTCCCAATACTAATTACGCATATTTTTGTGATGCAGTTAAAACAACAAAATTTAGAAAGTTCAAGTTTCTACAGTAAAGAAGCAGGTATACAATAGATTGTAAGTCTTCACTGTTACAATACACAAATGACTTGAGATTCCTTTCCAGTCTTATGCTAAGTGCAGACACCTTGGTTTCACTTTCCTGTGACTTGTGCCTAGGCCTGAAATGAAAGATGTCTGTGCCGGTGGGAAGGTAGCAGCTGGCGACCTGGCTAAGATCTCATCTGGCAATCTTGAGGGAAATACTGTTCCTGACAATACTGGGTATCACACGGAGTGTAAGCCCAGGCAAAGGAGCTGGAGCAAGGCCAGCGAGTTCTTCTTCCCCCGATATCCGGTGAATGCTAAATTAATACTTGCTGAATGACTGACTATTTAACCAAGATGTAATTGGAGAAACCTTAGACATTGCAACAGATGTACCTCTCCTTCAGTATGCCTTAGAGAGCTTCGTGATTTCACAGGCACCTGCCCATGCATGACACAATCGCATGCTTTGCATCCACATGGTCGCTCCACTCTGAATGGTTCCAGTCAAAGCTGATCCAAGTCTGCTATCCGGGAGCTGCTCCTGTGGCGGCCACATCTTTCAGATCCCCACATGAGTGTGTTGCACAAATTGCCTGAATGTGAAATTCATGTGCACATTGTCCAAGCAGAGGCATTTCTCTACAAAATAGACTTCTGTCATGGGAGACTACAACCCTGATTTTCTGAAGTTTGTAAAAGATATAAAAATATGCAGCAATATTATGTGATTATCATATAAAGTTTAGATAAGCAACTTTCATTTTCTTGATAGATATTTCCAGCTTAAAACATTGACCATGTGCAATTTTTAAAATGAAATGATTATAGAAGAATTAAAAGAAAAAACAAAATGTCCCCCTCCCTCTGCCATTTGCTCAAAGTAGACAGACACAATGTATGACTTTGTGTGCATTTAAAATAGGTATCATTTCCCCCCAAAAAATAATATGTATATGAATGTTTCCTAGAACAACCTTATCAATGCAGATGCTGAGATGATGTTTGGACAACAATCTGTACCACACCTCGGGGTTAGTGACATGTTTGTGTGTGTGTCTGTATGTGAACACATGGTCCGTATCGTATTTTCCTCCATTGAGTAAGTATGTAAACCTAAAAGCTGAATTACTAATCCTACATGTACACAAATAAATTAATTACATAAATGAAGATGCGCAATGTAACTGATGGCTTGACAGGTATAGAATAAACTCAAACTCACTGTCCTTGAATCAACTCAACTGCTCCCGAGGTTTGCTATGGCTTTCCCAAAAGGCTGCCAGGCAATAAATCTTTATGCAAACACACTGCCAAAACTTTTTCCTCAAAAGCAACTGATGGGATTGAACTGACAACCTTTTGGATAGCAGCCTAGAATTTAATAGCAGCTTAAACTTCAGCCACTGCAGATCCCTGACAAGCACACAATTTGAGCATGTGTACATAGAGCATAGGCCCCATCCACAGAGGCATCCAGGGGGCACAGATTACATCAGTTTACGTTGTCAGAGAAAGAGACACCAAAAAATATCCCAAGGTTTGTAGGGGAAGATGGCAGACTGGTGCCGCAAGGGGAAGAATGGTCAGAGCATTGGTGTCATAAGAATTGATGTCACCTATCAGCCCAAGAAGTAACTTATCCTGACTCCATCACTGCCCTCCTGTCAGGGTGCAGGCAAACAGCAGGTAGACCTCAGAATCAATCCTGATGAAGAGGACAGAGAGTCTCTGCTTTTGCCAGTGGAAGAAGGGAGGAGCTTCGAGAGACATTGGTGATGAGGACAAGAGGGACAGAACCCAGTTGTAGAGTGTTTGGCTCTCCAGGGAGTCAGGGTGAACCAGGTCTCTCCACCCATGCCTGGGAGAGATATATTGTCCACTTACTCTCCCAAGGGGGGCTATACCAGCCCTAGAGATGCCACTATTCACCCACTCCCCTGCCTCTTCTCAATCTGATCACCAGAGATAAAGCAGTGTAAACAAAATGCAAGTCATTTTTAATGTAAAATGAAGTCATGTGTTAGTGACTCTCCTTCGGATATATAAAGTTCCACTGGATCCACATTTTAAAAGATATATTCTTTAATGAATGTGCTTTGAAATATGAAATGCCACAATGCAGTTTCAACTAGCAGATGTTGAGACAGGCTGTCCTTTCCCCTACCTATACTTGGAAGCACGCTTGCAAACTCAAGGGAAACTTTTTCATTCTATATTCAAATGGCAATAGAGAGATTTTGTAATACATGGCTGTATCAAATTTGGTGTGAAAATGTGTTTTGTGGAACTTGTGAAAACTCACATTTGAGCCATTTTTCTAAATAGGACCATGCGGAGCTCACTTTATACCCACCAGGCTCTTATACCTGATCTCTCTAAATGACAGCGTATGGATTTCAGATCAAATTAAGTAAAATGCTCAGGGTCTTCTTCCCATGCATTCTAAGATGTGGTTTTCAATTGGAATTCACAGTCTTAACATGGTGTTTCTGTATGAATAAAATGAACTCAGTGTGGATCAAACAGAAAGTAGGTGTTTCGTTTTGTAACTCATTCTCCACTAAAACATTAGAGACTAGTTTTAGACATATTGTACAAGTAAAAGAGATCACACAACAATGATACTTGAAAACACCTCCAAATGTTCTAAATATAAAATCCATAAATGGCATTCTGACATTTCTGTTTCCATTGTTATATATTCTTGAAATAATATAGTTTCTATCACCAGAAAAGTTAGGAATCAAATTCCTTATAGTAATTTATTAAATGGAATTTCCATGTAATTAAGTAGAAGACACAAAAACAATTCTAATCTGATAACATCTCTAGTAACTTGTTTAGGATAGAATTGATGAATAGTTATAAAACACAAGCCACACTTTTAAAGCATACCATATTTATCATATTTATTCCTAATTTGAGTTTGAAAGCGAATGGAAGAGTAAGAAAACCAAACTCATTATCACCGAGTCAATTTTGGATTGTGGAACTTCATCTTTCTCACCCTTAGAAGTTTGAGCTTCAGATGCTGCCTTTAACCATCAGACACTTAGCCTACACAGCTATCAAGGCTCCACTGGCAGCATAGTGATTAAAATTTTCTTTCATTGGCAAAAGTCTAATGCAAGCCCCTTATGTGACAAATACTCTAGTGAGTACTAAAGGTTGAGGAAGACTGCTTGAGCCACTGCAGACATCACATGTTTAGGATATAAACATATACACAGATAATGATAAGCACACCCCTCTAAAGCCTACTCCTGGAGAATGTCACAAAGTGTTGAGGTAAAGTTCCTGTTGGCTGGTACAGATGACAGTTATTACAAAAGTCCCCAAAAAGAGGAAATCACTTTCCATTTTATTTTTGACCATAGCATTTATCACCAGTTTAAAATCTCTTACTGAAGTCTTAGTATAACTACTTGCCACGTATTCTATTCATAAATTTTAAGCCACTTCAGATTTTGGCCTTCACGATGATTATAAAGGGAAAGATCCCAGATAGCGTTACCAGGTAAACATCTGACCGAGTTCAACCTCACAAGCAACTCAAGGGAGAAAGAAGAAAATGTCTGCTTCTGCAAAGATTTAAAGCATTGGAGGCATGACACAGAGTCACTATGAATTGGAACACTTTCAATGTTGATTGTTTTGGTAGTTTGGGGTTTTGTGTAGCTTTTCTTTTTGGGGGGGGTGTTAGCTTTTCTTTGGTTTAGTTTTCAGTTTTGAACACCAAATTGAAGACAGAAAAAGTCTAAACTAAATGAGAAGAGACATAGAGGAAATGATAGAGACAAATGATACCTCTGAATGTGTTTCAGCATGAATTGGGCCTGGGAAGTAAGGAATTAGGAAAAGTGAAGTATAACTTATTGGTTGATCTTGATGACCGAGAGCTATCTAGATTCCACCTGCGTGTCTCTCGTTGGTGTCTCTATCGGTGTGTGTACTTCTCCTTCTCGATTCTTAGGCCCTATCCCTTTCCTTTCCCACCTCACAGGCACTGCATAGTGTTCACCCTCCGTTTATGCTGGTGGGAAAAGACTCAGTTTTCCCTTTAATCGCAGTGGTCTCATGCAGGACTGGTCATTACGAAGCAGGCTATCTTTGCGGAGCATGTTGTCGCTGTTATTGGGTGCTGATTCCAAGTCAAAAGAACTTACACACAAACAAACAAGACACACCCAGTCCGACAAAGACCTCACAAAAATATCACATTGCTACAGTCATGTTGCCAACAGTTAGCATCAAGCCTCCCTCTTTATGAATTCCCCTTCCCTTTATCAAGAATGATGTCCTTTTCAAAGCACTGGTCTCTGTCTGAAGTACTTGGGACAGCCTTCTTGTCCTTGCTTCTAAGGCGTATTCTGGCTGTACTTCTTCCCAGACAGATCTGTTTGTTCTTTTGGCAGTTCATGGTACTTTCACTATGCATTTCAGCACCATAATTCAAAGGCATTAAGTCTTCTTCCGTCTTCCTTATTCAATGTCCAACTTTCACATACATGTAATGTCAATGGAAATATCATGCCATGGGTCAAGCACAGCTCAGGGCTCAAAGTGACATCCCTGCTCTTCAACACATTAAAGAGATCTTATTCTGCAGATGTAGCCAGTGCAAAGTATTGTTTGATTTCTTGACACTGCTTACAGAAGCATTGATTGTGAATCCAAGTGAGAAGAAATCATTGACAAATGCAATCTTTTTTTTCATTTACCATGATGTCAACTATTGGTGCAATTGAAAGGATCCTTGTATACTTTACATTGACTTGTATTCCATACAAAAGCCTTCAAATCTTGATCTTCACCAGCAAGTGCTTGAAGTTCTCCTCACTTTCAGCAAGCAAAGTTGCATCATCTGCAGACCAAGGCTGTTTGCAAACCTTGTTCCAAACTTGATACCTATTTCTCTTTCTGAATATTTGCTCAGCACACAGATTAAATCAGGATGGCTGAAAGATATTTCCTAGTGCATACCTTGTCTTATTTGAAACCATGCCATATGCCTCTCTCATGTTCAAATAGCCACGTTTAGGTCCATGTAAGGGTTCAATGAAATATTCTGGAAGTCCCCTTCTTCTCAAATTCAACTGTGGTTGCTTATGATCCCCACAGACAAATGCCTCTGGATAGTTCCTGTTCCTGTTTGAACCAAGATTGATAAGACACCAACAATGATATCCCTTGTTCATGTCCTTTTCTAAATCCAGTTTGAATTTCTGGCCACTCCCTCTCAAAGTTCAGCTGCAACTGTTGTTGAATGGTCGTCAGTAAAATTTTACTTACAAGTGATATAAATGATATTGTTCTTTAATTTTCAAACCCTGTAGGTTCACCTTTCTGTGGAATCGGTAAAAGAAGGATCCTTCCAGTAGGTTGGCAAGCTAGTTGTCTTCTTATCATAGACTAGTAAATTCTTCCAAGTTTTCATCTTATTGAAATATTTGAATTACTTCAATTATTGAAATATTTCCACTGGTAATCCCATCAGGTGCTGGAACCTTGTTTTTGACTCATTCCCTCATTACTTCTTAGACTTCTTCCTTCATAATATGAGCTTTTGACTATATGCTATCTCTCGATATGGTTGAATTTTGCCTAGTCATTTTTTATATACTGTCTCTGTGTAGATACTCTATGATCAAACACAAAAGTCAGAGTCTCTTCAGATATCAACTTTGATCTTTTCTGTCTTTCTTGTCTTTTTCATGGCCTTTAATTCCTTTTGTATGTTTTCCCACAGCTTCTCAGGTCTTCTGCCATTAAATCGGATTCAAAGAATTCAATCTACTCTGGAGATGTTCTCAAAATTCAGGTGGAATAGACTCAAGATCATATTGTGGCTCCCTCATGAACTTGTTTTAATTTCAAAATTTAACTAGAGCTTACCCTTGATCAATTGATAATCAGCCTCTGGCCCTATTTGGGCTGCTGATACTGAGATTCTCCATTATTATATCCCACACATATAGTCAATTTGAATTCTGTGTATTCCATCTAGAGAAGTCCCTGTGAATAGGCTTTTGTTTGTGTTGCTGCAAAAAAGATATTTTCAATGACGTCATTGGCTTGAAAAATCTGTTCATGCATCCTCAAGCTTCATTTCTATCACCTCAGCCATAGTGGCCAACTCTGTTTCCAACTATCACATTCCAATTGCCACTAATTATCAATGTATATTAATGGTGTGCTTAATCAATTTCAGATTGAAGATGTTGGTAGATTCTTCAATGTTTTAATCACTAGATTGAATGTTTCATGCATAAATTTGAATGATAGTGGTACTGCCCAGAGGTATTATGCTGTAACAGACAACATTACACTTCAAGATCATTCTTGAAATGTGTTTTTTAAAGATGAGTGCAACACTCTTTATCTTGACTTTGCCATCCTCAGCACAGTAAACCATACTGTATCAAATATTAGTCCCTTTCAGCTCATTAAAGCTTAGTATATTTTGTATGATTCACTCAATTTTAATGACTTCTGATTTTTCTAGAAGTTCAATGCATTCCAATTCAGATTACTACTAGGAGTTTATAGCTGTTTCTTTTCATTTTGAGTTGTGTCCCATGAGAAAAGGTTCTGAAAGCTTCATTCTGTCCCGCTCATTATGTTCAACATGACCTCAAGAAAGCTCTTTTTCAACTATATTTTTAGTACCTTCCAGCCTGTGGGGCTTGTCTTCCATCTGACAGCTCTAGCTCTGACAGTATTTTTCTTCTGTTCATGAGTTTTTCAGTGTCTCCAAGGTTCTGTTGCTCCTCTTAAGGTTTTCAATCCCTAATTCCTCAGATGCAGATAGGCAAATTCTTTGTCATAGTCTGTTCTAAGTTGGGAAGCTTAGTCTGGCAGTTCTGCCGAAACCTGGTCACTTTCCTTGGCCCTGGTAGTATTTTAAGTACCAGTGACATATCTGCCAGCATCACAGCAATACACAAGCCACCACACAAAAAAGACAAGTTAACAGACAAGTGATGAGTGATAAACACAATGTTTTCCAAATGTGCCCATGCTGTGAGTCATTTGAGAGTGTCACTATTGTTTTTTAGGTATTCATAGTTTTACAATCAAGTATAGCACTACCAGAAGAAAGACAAAAGACCAATTTTCACTGTCTATTATTGAGCCATGTTTGTGGAAGGTCTGGTGCATTAGAGCTTAGTTAGAGGCAAGCCCCTATGAAACAGCCACATGAACATAACCAGCAAGCTGTGGGTGCTATGGGTCTAGAATCAGGAGATTGGGACACATACAACAGTGGTTTATCCAGGACTATAAAGTATCAGAGATCGTAAAAGGAACTCTGAAAGGTGCAGCAATTTTCTTTTGTCCAGGACAGAGAAGAGAGATGAATATCTCTAAGATGCTTAGAAAGAATTCATCCAATGGACTACTGGTCCACATGAACCTCAGCACTCACATCCCTGACGGAAGAACTGGTTGACACCCAGCTGCCGCACCTGACAGCTCAGAAAACATCCCATTAGGAAGTCTTAAAACTAGTGGGAGAAAGTGAGGAACAAAACTCAAAATAAATTTTAAAAAACTAACTGGCCCTTACTAGTCTGCTTGAGACTGTTATATTTTTCAAACCTGTGGACCCTAGGCACTCTTCAGTCTGATATCGAACTCACTCATATGGTTCAGTTTTCAGTCACACAATACAAAGTCCTATACGGTGAACAACAACAGCAAAGAGGTACACTCTTCTTAGGATAATCAACTATTTGATATGGAAAAAGCAGCACAAATTTTCTAAGCACCAATTTCAAAAGGGAGGAAGAGTTAGGTAAGAAGGCAGATGACAACAGAAAGCATGGAAGAAGTGGGATAAGTGATGTTGCATTGTGAGGATTGTAGCCAATGGCATGAAATGAATGTGCATGAATTATTGAATGGAAAACTGATTCGCTTTGCAAATCTTCACCCAATGCAAAATCAAAAGATTAGAATGAATGAGTAAATATATTTGAAAATAGACTTCACTAATTTCAGCTTAATGTGAGAAAAACTTTATCTTGAATAGATTGAAAATTCGGTTGCTAGACGTAGAAGAACTCAATAATTTTTAAATGGGAACTTTTTTTGTCTTGTGCATTATGAGTCATTATATTTTTGATATTTATTTGTTTGCTTGCTTGAAATATAAAATCTATGAGCAAGGTATTCCAGAGATAGAATTAAAATAATCCTTATTAAAATAATACTTTGTTCTAAAAGATACTTTCTGTATTTATCCTATGAAATACATCATCTGTTACTAATAAAGCTTTCAATAGTAATATTAGCTACAGTCCCATATAAAGGTAAAACTTGTTTCCTTCACCCATCATTATATTTCTATAATTTGACTAACCACCTGGCTCAAAATAAGTAGGTGACAATATAAAGTACATACTTATAGTATTTAACTAAACTACTATTTCAAATAATTACTTATTTTCATTGGACTTGAATATATCTAAATTCTTTTGTTTTGAAAAGAGTGAGAATAACAACTTGGTACCTACTATATTAAAATTAATGTGTGTCCAGACTTATCCACCAAAGCATCAGAAAGCATAAATGAGTATTTGTAGGAATTTTATTGGCATCAAATTCAAGATAAAGTTTGCTAAAGCAGAACAATGTGAATCTAATTCAATTTTAAACTTCAGGTTTCAATAAACAATATTAAATGTTGCTGCAACAATATCATTCTCAGCACAGTATGACTTCTTATACCACTGCAAAGTACAAAAACCAAATTTGGGGACAAACAGGTTTGTTTCTGTTTTAAGCATCCTATGAAATCATTTCACTCAATACATTTAAAGCAAAGTTGATGATTTCAAAACTTCTTTTCTTTCAGGCCCAGACTTAGTAGAACTTTCACCTCCACAACTTTTGATAGCAGCATGCCATTTATCAAAGACTAATTGTACAGCATATCATCTAAATGTTAATGGAAACAAAACAATAAACATAGATCATATGCTGTAAAGATGGCAAATTTCATTCTTCATACTCCTGCATTGTCTTCAAGTAAACAGTCCAATTCATTTACACTTGAGACCAGGGACAAACACTTTGGATAGAGGAACAAAGATATCAATATAGTCTTTACCTTAGGGTTACCATTCTCTCAATGTTGAATATTCAGAAATGCACCAGAACAGTGAAAGTTTTGTGTTAAAAAAAAAGTACATGGACTGCTACAAATGAATCCTGAACTTAATTTCCTAAATATTGTCTTTCAAAGAAAAGTAGCATGATTAATATATTGAAAAAGAGCACAGCAAACCTAATCCACATGAAACAATGTAAAGAAATATATTAGAAGTTTGGCAAAATCTGTTACCCTTTTAGTAAATTTTCCTTAAACTGAGATGTAGGAATAATTCCTCTTTGCCACATCTTCACACTCACACATACTTTGTATTTTCTCTGGCATACACTTATGTTAGAACATTTTCATGAATGGATACATTAATAATAATATAGCCATTTATATTCAGACTCCGGCAAGCCTCACCTTGAGGGACCCATTGTCTCATTGACTTGATTCATTATTAGTCTAACTAACAGGATTCCAGTTTCTCAAGATCAGTGTTCTATTTAGTTCTAATTTGTAACATCATAACCTTTGCTTAACCTCTCATTCAGGGAAGTCTTACAGTTCCTCTTCTGGACTGAAAAATTGCATAAATATTTAAATGCTAATTCTGAAAGAGTAAAAACGATGTCAAAATGTCCCTTAGAGCCAAAATTTCAGTGGATTTTGAGTAGTAGCAATATGATATACCCTAAAAATCCAAAAGGTGTCAATTTTTCCCTCTGGCTGAAATTCTGTTTGTTCATGAAAGATTTTAAAAATACCTTGAAGGTCTGAGGTTATTCTCCCCATAGTACCCTTTTTAAAAGACAAATGGGAACTTGTCAAACAGCTCAGAAAATTGTACAAATAATTATGGAGGTGCCAGTCAAGAAAGCTGCATTTCCTTACTTCTCAAAATCTGGCTTTGATAAGTCAAAAACTTTTCTGCCTGCTTATCTTGTATATTATGCCCACAAAATCCCTGAACTAATCATAGCATATGAAATCATATTGTCAAAATAAAATAAAATTTTAAAAACTATAAGAGAGTATAAATGTGAAATTAGATTCATTTCAGCCATCACTCAAGGTGGTAATTTAAATACTGAATTTGAGATAAATGTTTCCATTATTAAGAAGGTACCTTATTTTTGAAAGAGTACTATGAGAATTCTTGACATGTCAAGAGATCAAATTTAAAAGTATTATGTCTGAGAGTTTTTTATCTGACAGGAATACATACTCAAAAATAAATTGACGTTCCACATGAAAATGTACAAGTTCAGCTTACCCGTGTTCATCTTTTATTCTAGAATTTCACAGATGAAGATCCTATGTAAATAACAGCTATTCTTGCTGATCTTTCAATCTGGAAGGACTGTTCCCTTTTATAATACCTAGTGGTCCTATATTCCTGCTGCACTGGGCATGATTTTTCAGGCTTGGAGGACAGTGATTATTGTACTGCACTTTGCAAGTGGTGCTAGCTGGGCCTTCTTAAAGTCTATCATGCCACCCAGAATGCTGAAAGGCAGATGGCCTTACTTTTCATGCCATGTAAAACAATACATGAATCACAAAAATACTGGATGGGTCTAACCTGAACAAAATGACATAAACCTTACACATTAAGTTGCTCATATTTATGATCAGACAAGGGATCGTACATATTTATTATGGAAAATATATCTTTCAGAAAAACCTCTGAGTATCCAAGAATTGGATCCAAAAACATTTCTTTAACTTTTAAAAATAGCAGCTTTATATGAGCTTCTTAGTGCTATCTTCATTCCAATATGGAAAGGGTGTTAACTCTCTCCAGGGAAGCCTTTTTAGTTCATATGGATTAAATTTCTCACTTCTTTGTACAAACCAAGAAAGTTCCAGGTACTCTCTTAAAAATAATGAAATGCTTTTGCTGGTGAATATCCTAGCCTGTTAGGTTATTGTATTAAAAAGCATTCCTTAGAAATGGCAAGGAAATTGTGCAACCTAAGAAAAGATAAAAAAAAAAGTTCACAGGCTATTTATTAATTCTAGAAAGATGTATAGTAGAAGTTTTATGATAGAAAGAAGTCAGATGACAGAAGAAAGTGACTAACAGCATCAGATGGTACAAGGTTGTGGCAAAGGATGGAGAAGGCTGGCTGAAGAATATTTCAGGACACAAATGGAACACAGAACATTAAAATGAATCTAGTACTGAGCAGTGGGTTAGCACTCCTTCAATGAGAAGACTTTGGGAAATCAGAAAGTAAGCAACATAGCTAATAGACTACAATGATAATTAGGAAAAGTTACTGAGAAGGGACGTACACACGCACACACATCATAGAAAAACTCCCTGCCACTGAGTCAAAACCCGACTGGGATTTTCTGAGACTGTAAATATTTAGGGATGCAGACAGTCCCATGTTTCTCTCAGAGAGCTGCTGGTGGTTTCAAAGTGCCAATCATGCAGATGGCAGACCAACCTATAGCCATACAGCACCAGGGGTACACACACACACACACACACACACCTGCCATCAATGCAGCATTGCCTAAGCATTACCGAAGTGCCCTGTATTGGTGTAATGGATTATTTGTTCAAAGGAACTGAGACTCAAAAAGATTGTGACATTTTCAAGAAAACATAGCTATTCATTTGCAGAACTATGTCAAACTGAGCTCTTTCCAAAGTAAATCCACTGCTCCTCCATGGGAGAAACTATACGTATTGAGTTCCATGGGTTTTAAACTTACTCATTAGTGTCCTGTAGTCCAAGATAGGATTGCTAATGTTTATCTGTCCAAACATACAAAACAAAACACTCACACAATAAAACAAAAAAACATAATAATCACCAACTTCACTCACACAATTAAGCAAAAAAAGCAGCATCCAATAATCCCCAACTTCACAGAAGAAAACAAAAGAAGGTATTTCACCCTTTAAGTTTATCTTTGTAAAAAGTTCGCTGTACCCAATGATTTTTTTCTCTTTTGACTGCCTATTGAAAAATCTATCTCAGGACAGAAAGTGCTTGCTGAGAGCGTGTTGAAGCTACCTTACAAAAGGTGTAACTGGGGCTGAGCCCCAGTGGCGTAGTGGCTGTGCGCGGGACTGCGGCCCACTGGGACAGAGGTTCAATTCCAGCAGTGGGGCTGAGCCTCCTACTCCCACCACCAGAGAGCAGTGATGCCCAAAAACCAAAAAAAAAAAAAAAAGGTGTAACTGCCTTACAAGATGAGAAAGGAGCTGAAATGTCATTGCAAGGTGCTGAATGACATATCACCTACGAACATAAGTGACTCCATTTAGAGTGAGACTAAAAGCCTGCAAAGAAATGCTGAATCACTGCAAACTCGCTGAAAAGATGTAAACCACCTACCAGCGTGGCACCTAGAAGCTCGCCAGGCACATTTGGGGAAGCCGGATAGGACCTTGACTGAGGCCATAAAACCAGTAAGATGGCCTATAAAAGGCCCAGGCAGAGAACTAAACTCAGAGAGGTAGGAACCAGGGAGGAGAAGAGACATCAGCTCCTGCTCTCTCCAACTCTACTCTGGTGAGGACATGGCTAAAGGCAATGCTTTACGGAACTAGTGACCAGTAACTGATATGATGCTGCTGACTGAATTAAACATGCCTCCCTTGGAGACAATGTCTTAAGTTAACTTTAAGATTGTTAGGTTGGTTGATGTGTGTTTGAAGGGAACAAACCAAGCATTCGAAAATGTCAAAGAGCTTTAAATCTCTCGTGACATGTGCTATATATACTCGCTCAGGAATCGTGTTTTCTGAAGCAGTTGCTGCCCAGTAATAGTGCAAGATCTATGCAGGAATTTTAATATAATTAAATAATCTGAAAGTTAAACTTTAAACCCTGTTCAGATCGCATAGCATATTTTTTACTTAATAAACATTTTCGTTTTATAATCAACAAAGATATTCAATATAACTATCCAATATCATTAATTCTTTTCCCCACAAGTGCTGTATATAAGTTAGTATTTCATCCTACAATCAACTATGCATAGAGTTGCCCAAGTGCTGGGTGTTTTGAACGAACTGATATAAATTCAGAGCAAAAATAACATATAAAATATTCTTAACAATTCCTTATCCCCAATAACCAGTGACAGGAAAAGAACAGGCACTCAATAACTGTCTATTACATGGAAGTGAAATGAAGGCCCAGATTTCTATGCCTCTCAAGATACCTCTGCAAGATTTTAATTTAGTAACCAACATCCTCTAAGCAACTGAAGAGTAACAAAAACAGTCTGGAGTTGAGGTTTGATTTATTTTTTTGCTTATAAATAACACTCTTACCTAGGAGTTTCGGGAAATGATATGTTCTGGTTAATCATATATTCTGGTTAATAGGTTATTACCCTACTTAATTCAATGCATAGATCACTGATTATGAAAAATTAAACCACAATAAAATGTACTTAGCACAGAGATTAGACTGCAGTGAAGTATTATCTTTTCTTTGATGACTCCAAATGCACTCCGAAGCCTCAAGTTTACCATTATGGAAAATCGAATGCTGCAAAGGGGCAGGGCAACTAATAGAACTATTGGCTTACCAGGCTGCATAATAAACTACATGGTTCACATCTTGTGCTTTTTAATAAATTAAGCTTAAGGAATATTAGTCATAAAATAATACTCTTCCAAAATATCAGGAAATAAAAAATCTGTAACAATAATAAAAATAAACATTGCATTTTATTTTTTCAAAGTTGTCATTACCTGTGCACATTTTGCAGAAGTGTCATGATAGATTATTGCTTTATCCTATGTTTTCACTACATATTACAATTATTTTTCATATTTTGTGTCTATGACTTATTAATTAAAGCGTTCAACATGATCATGAACAAAAAATGCTAAATAATATTCCTTTGAATTGCTCCACCATCGTGATCAATCTTTGCTTGTTTCTTAGCCATTTAGTAGCATTCAATTTTTCACAAAGTTCAAAGGAATGCAGAGATGAAGACCTTATCATGTCATACATGTCTTCAAATCCCCTTTCACTAGCTGAAAACATTCATTTGCTTAAAGTATCAGTTTTGTCATTTATCCTAAGACATAATCCTTATGATGGCAGAAATTTTATATCTTGTTCATCTCTGAATCCTCACAAACAAATAAAATGTTAGACACCTCTGATGAGCTTCCTATTTTTTTAAGGAAAGCGCTAATCTCTGGACAATATTTTTATACAAATTAAAAAAGCAGTAAGCCAAAACTACTGATATCAAGTGCATTCTGCCTCATAAGGATCCTAGAAGACAGAGTAAGAGTGGCCCATGCAGTTTCCAAGACTGAGTGTTTATGAAAGCAGTCTGCCACATATGCTTCCACGAGAAGTTGATGGGTTAAAACCATTGACATTTCAGACAACATTTAACCACTGTGACAATAGGGCCCCCAAGAAGTCGATCCACAAAATAAGACCTTAGGTCTTACTTATCTGTAAGTTTGTTCTACTGGGGTAGCTTGCATATTGCTGTGATGCTGAAAAATGTCACTATTCAAGAAAGAGAAAAATGTTTTGATACTGAGTGTGATAGCAATTGTACAATGCTGTTTGATGTGATTGAACAGCAGTATGATGTCTGGATTAGCTCCTAATGAAATGATTTGAAAAAATAAAATATCAGCAGGGTATCCAAAGTGAATGGTTTTCAGCAGAGCTTCCAGACTTCAAAGACCAGACTGCAAAGAATGAATATGCTGTACACTTCTAAGAAATTAACCATTCAAAATCATATGGATAGCAGTAGGACATTGTCCGATTCAGAAAACCTCATGAATAGCTATGGAACAATGTCAAACTACATTGGTGAAAGGGAGTCTCTCAGGTTGGAAAGTTTCAAAATAGAACTGAAGAAGAGCTGCTATCTCAAAGTAGAGTCAGCCAGAAGGATGGGTATGGAGCAAAGCTTTCAAAACCATTGTCTGCTGATGGGCATAAAGCAACATGAGAAAACTCAGCTGCAAATATCTATTAGTAATCAGAACTTATAATGTATAAAATATGAGTCTTAAAATATAGAAGTCATCGAAAAGGAATAGACCACATAAAATTCCCACTAAGAAGCTGAAGTGGACAGGCATTGGCTATTTAGAATCAGATAAACAGATAGTGTACGATTCTGGAAAGGACACATTCAAGAAGAATGGTGCTGGACTCCATCACAATGAACATTTCAAGATCATTCTTGAGGTACAACACTGTCTGTGATCTCTGCACATGTAAGTAAATGCAGGGGTTGCAACTATTACTCAAATGTATTACTAGGTTCAAACTCTAAAACTAGTGATGAAGAAGCTGAATAATTTTAGCAATGTTTCCAGTCTGCAATTGGTTAAGTATCAATCAAGATGTATAGATCATTATTGCTAATTAGAATGTAAAAATTGGAAAAAACTAAGAAATTGTATAGTTTGGGTGCTAGAACCAAAGAAGGAGAGCACAGGAGAGGATCTGTCAAGACCAATGTCTTGTCACCACACTTACCAACTACAAACAACATAAAGACAAAGTAGAGTATTAAAATGTGAAAAACATCAAGTGTTAGAAATCACAAAAATGAAAATGAAAAGACCCAGCAAATTTTAATCTATAAGAACTGAAGTAAAATTCAAACCTTAAATTTCAATACCAAAATATTAAAGGCAAGTGTTGAAAAAGTGAAAGAGAATAAAAGGAACATGGAAAGACTACACAGAGATACTGTATCAAAAATGAGCAGTAGACCTTCCACCATTTCAAGAGTTAGTATATGATCAAGAGCTCATGGTGTTAAGGGACTAATTCTAAGCTGTACTGAACATTAGCTAAAAAGAAGTCTCCAAGAATTGACAGAAGAGTAATTGAAATGTTTAAACAAGCTGCGGAAGCACTGGAAGCTCTCCCTAGTCTATGGAAAGATTGTTGGAAGACAGCTACCTCACCAACCTACTTAAAGAGACGCATATGTGCACTCAGTCTAAGGAAAGGCAGTCCCTAAGAAGGTGGAAATCATAGACCAATATCAATAATGAAAGTGAGGAGGACTTGAAGCACTTACAAATGAGGATTAAGAATTTCAACCCTTAGCATAAATTACAACTCAATGTGAAGAAAACCACAATCCTCACAACTAGATCAACAGGCAACGTTATGATAGATAGAGCAGAGATTGGAGTTGTCAAGAATTTGTTCTTTCTTTGTTCCACAATCAGTGCTCCTGGATCAGCAGCGAAAAGATCAAAAGATCATTGTGTTGGGTAAATCTGCAGCACCAGGCTTCTTGAAAGCGTTAAAGAGCAAGAAGTTACTTTGAGGACTTAGGCTGAACCTGATCCAAGCTGTGGTACTTTCCACTGCCTCATTTGCATAGGAAAGTTGAGCATTGACTCAGTAAGTCCAAAGAAGAATTGATGCATTGAATTGTGGTGTTAACATTTTTTTTAAAGTACCATGATCTGCAAAAAATGACAAATGAATCTGTCTTGGGAGAAGTACATCCATAATGCTACTGTGGTAATTACATAATTTCATGTGAACTTGATAAATAAAAATGTAAGCATGGAGGCTAACCTGTGAATCAGGTACAGACTGAGGGTACTCCTTGTAGGCATGGCCTTCGCATAGGGAGAGTCCAGGAAACCTCCTTCTTTCTATGCTTTCAACTTTCTTCTGGCTGACCCTGATGGCTGTCAGAGCCCTGGAAATGGGTCCACTGCCACTGGATTCACAAGACTTTTCACCCACTAACCTGTGATGTTCCTGCATTCCTCACCGCTGCTTATGACTGTGTGAGTCTGAAGGACTTAAGGATTCGTATCAGACTTAAGAAATTGACTTGCACTGGGCTAGGATGTTTTCCTGATATGCAAATCTTCCTGATATAAAGTTCTTTCTTACACATACACGAGAGTCACTAGATTTTTTTCTCCAGTCATCCTGGCCGAGCACAGCTCCTGATGGGAAAGAATGGCAAGACTGTCTTACATATTTTTTTGTTTTGCTTTTGGAGCATCACTGCCCTCTAGTGGTGGGAGTAGGAGGTCCAGCCTTGCTGCTGGATTTGAACTTCCAACCCAGTGCGCCGCTATCCTACACACAACCACTACGCCACCAGGGCTCAGCCAAACTGTCTTACATATTTTGAGCATGTTGTCCGAAGAGAGTGTTTCCCAGAGTAAGATATAATGCTTAGTAAAGTACAAGGGAAACAATAATGGTAAATAAAGGACAGGAAGTCCTTCAATAGGATGAACTGGCACCGTGACCATGGCAATGGGCTCATGGATAGCAAGATTTTGAGGTTGGTGCAGGATCTGGAGGTGCTTCTTTCTGTTGGGCATGGGGTCACCAGGAGTAAGAAGTGACTCAATGCCATCTAATAACAACACGACTTAGTATAATAGAAATCCCAAGAGGATGTCATCACTAGGAAAACTCCAAGTAGTTCATGAAAAAGGAGAAGTAAAAATGAGGATCATAATAAATACACAGGATATATTTATTGCAATAAAGCTCAAAATCAAGGGGGAAGCAACAGTGAGAAAACTATAGGGAAATGAAAAGAGAAGAAAATGGCATTCGTGGTGAAAACATGACATGTAAGTGGTATTAGCTTCTTTGAATTAAATGCACTAGGTAAGAAAATGGGGGTGGCAAGATTGAGCGCAGAATATTTGCAGTGTTAACTCAGTCATCTCCCAAACCAAGCAGGTTATCAACATGCCCTGCAAAACATTTCATCGCTGCTGCTTTTAATAAAAGTTCCTCACCTTCAACATTGGAAATTCTGAATCAGCCTGTTTGGATTTTTACTTGCTTTGCTATTTTGGAAGATACCTACCTCCTTGTCATAAAATAATGGTGATGCTAGTCATTATAAAGCTGAGGTTATAAAAAGAATATCAATATTCTTATAATTTAGTTAGATTGTACTCTGGAGTGCGTAAATTTTTATAAAGATCTAGAAATATTCTCCCCAAAATATTATATTTTTCCTACATCTAATTGTCTGAGCTCCTCCAAAATCTTTTATTCAAACCATATTTGGCATCAAGTGTTAGTAAGCAAAAAATAGGGGGGGGGGGTTTAATGGCACTATCATAGCTCAATTTCAGTTAGTTTTTTCTATAACTGTAGGTTTCTGCACTTTAAGTTGAATTCAATCAAGTGTAGTTTATTCAATTGACAGGAAAGCTATGACGGTAATCATAGTCCATCATGAAAATTTTATAGACTTCTCACTTTATACGTGGAACTCCCATTGAAGTCCATGGGAATCACTCCAATGATGACCTTGAAAAATCTGAAAACATGAATATAAAGTACACAAGAGTTGAGTTCCCCTGGTGTTTGTGTTGTTTTAATGTTTCTGTGTCTTTGAATTCAAGAATTCAAGTTATCTACCATGAAATATGACTTGTAGCCCAATTCAAAGTTATTGTTAGGCATAGATTGCCTTATTTATATCCTCTATAATATCTAACTGATGGGAATGTGACAAACTGAAATCTCCTGGAAATGACAGTTCTCATGAGATTCACGGCCCTATTTTATAGATCAAATATTTTGTTTTTCCCAGAGTAAATAAATTCCAAAGCTCTCAGAACCTCCAAGGTGGTATCAATTTCTGATAATGAGAATCAAGCCTACAGAGGAAATGCTTTAGGATGATGCCAGATTAACTGCTGGGAATTAATACTGGGGATGTAAATTCATACCAAAGGATATATAGCCCCAACCTTGAAACTATTCTTAGCTATTCTCAGATTCAGAAAAAAAAAAATTTAAATGTCTCTTTCATAAAGCTTTGAGAAGTTTTAAGGAGCCATGGTAGTCTAGTGGATTAAGCATTGGACTGCTAAATGAAAAGATTGCAGTGTGAACTCAGAAACAACTCCAGGAGGAAAAGATGATGCAGTGTGAGCCCATGGAGATTCGCAGTTGCAGAAATGCTACAGAGCAGTTCTACTCTATCCTGTTGGCATCTACCCAGTAGCAGTGGGGTATAGGCAACTTTAGATAAATAAGTAAAAAATATATGTAGTACTACAAAGAATAAGAAACACAAGCATTAATAAATGTTTATTAACATTTTTTCCATCTTGAGAACAGAATATAATGGCCCAGGAAGCGTATAAGTTTTAAAACACTTGGCTACTAACCAAAAGTCAAATGCTTGCATTCGTTCTCTCTCTGAAGGGGAAAAGATTAGGCAATCTGTTCCCTTAAAGATTTACAGGCTAGGAAACTCGATGAGCTATTCTGCTTCATCTCTGGGGTCAGTATGAGTAGGAACTGAGTAGACAGTAATGGATTTGCTTTTCGTTTTGATATTCCTTTTTGCATTTCTGATTGGCAGTGGCCTAAAACAGAGATTTTATGTCGGTTACCTCATAAGTAAAATTGGTGTAATTTTAAATGTCCTGCTCAGCCCATGTCAAAATAGTTAATATTGAGACAACATGGGTAAGAACAAAAGAAATTGTACAGAGCTACACACACAAAAGAAATTATAATTGGTTTGTTCTATATGGCAATATAAATGTTTAGAGCTACAGTACATTCTCAAACACATATTTAGAGTAAATATTATGGTGGGGAATTTCTACAAAAGATTTATAAAATATCAAGCCTGGTAATGAAAAGATTTTTTATGAGACATGTGTATTTCATTAAGCTATTCCACATGACTTCCAAATCATTAGTATCGTCAATGTAGCAAGGACAATTTTGAACTAGCGACTTAAATAAATCTACCACATGAACTTTTTAACTATGTATACAAAATGATTCTATTTATATTCCTATTTGCCCAGATTTCCCATTAGTACTGAGACTTTGAAGAGCTTCTTAAAAGCAGAGTGATTTTTTTTCATTCTGACAGAAACACATGGTGTAAATTGACTGTTAAACATCAATATGTAGTCCATTGAGCACAGAACACTATCACTGCCTTGGTGATAATGACATTGCATTGCCATATTGCATGAAACTACTCATATTCTTGTTACCTGACTATAAAGTTATATGACACCACTTTCTGTTTATTCATGTCCTATTACTCACTGATCCCGAGAAGATCCATATCTCCATTGATTCTGCTCATTGGGAAAGCCACCGAACTTATAGACACAACAGCACACTTCTGACTCTAAGGTGATCCTAAAGACTTTTATTACATCCTTGAGCAGATTTGAAATGGCGCACTTATGATTCTTGATTGTATATGTCAAACATTTCCATTTACAAACATAGAGCAAGTGGTGTGGTGCAGCATCAACTTGAACTTTATCAATACTTCTTCAATTCATTGAAAAGCAGAAGGTATAGGGTAGAAATGCCATAATAATAGATGCTATGAGCATCTGTTAATAATAAACTAATCAATACTAGTTTAAATTTCCTTGGAATGAGGGCAACATAATTGGTCAAGACATGGTATCCAGGTTAACGAAAAGACAACTGAGATAATACCACTGTAATCCTGCAGTTTGCTTTTTTATTATTATTTGCCATCCAGAGTATCCCCTCTTCGAAAGCTCAGACTCAAACTGTCAAAATGACATGTCTTCACTCCCTAGGCTGTCTATTATATCCAGAGACAAAATTTGTCATACCATTTTTTCAATATTCTTCTTTCATTTTGTGTCTCATTTTTACTTTATTCCTCATCTTATTCTAATCCAATAATCTTCTTGAACTTAACCGCAAGATTTTTTCTACCATCCCATCATTTTTAACAAAGAAGCAAGGATGTCCTATCAAAAGATGACAGGCTCTTGTAACTGGAGTTACAAGCTATTGCCTTAGCTATAGAAAACTGCTGCTTCTTTCCTCTCTACATGTCAATTTGTCCTTCATTTCAAAGACTACTTAAGACCAAAATAGAATATTTCCAAGCAGTTTAATGACATTTCATAATGAGGCAACATCATGGATTATATGTTCATGACCTTGGATAAGTGACTTAATCTTCTGAATCTATGTTTTAAGAAAACAATACATATTAGGTACCTCCCAAGATTGTGATGAGGTCTAACAGTGACAATGTATGCCAGCAGTAAAAGATTAATGACAGAATTAATTGACAATGTTATCAATCAGCAACTGACAAATGGCAAAATGTTTGTTTTCCTTTATCACCATCTGTACTCTGAGAATTATTTGCTATCACTATCAACACAAATGCTTACCACCTCTTGAACTTCAAACTATGTTTTTCTGCTATTACACAAACAAAATTACCATCCCTCCAGTCCTCCACCTAAAAGCCTCATGATCACAACATGGTGAAGTGAATGGTTTTAATATGGGTCTCCTAGCTCTATCTCTGTAACTCCCACCACTTTGTGGGGTGGGACCATGTAAACATGGTGTGTGAAACACTCATAGAAGACTTTGGTCAGATTAAGTGGTCGCTGATCTGGCTATGGAATTAGCGATCTTGGAAGGAGGAAAGAACTTCTAGAAATATTAAGAAAAAAGAGTCCCTTATCAAGAACACTGGAGATCTCAATTTAAGTGACAGAGCAAGACCAAAGGCATTGGAGCCTGTGGCACAGAAACCATGGGCAGAGCAGTGGAGAAGAATCAAGATTATTAAGCTGTGAGGCAGAGTAGTGAGCAGACTTTCTAGACCACAGAGCTGGAGGCCCAGTGACCACATGGCTGAGAGAATAAAGATTTGAGAGAGACTTGGCTTGGCTGAGGAGAGATGTTGCTGTGAACTAAAGACAGTATTCTTAATTTTTTTGATCGCAGTTTGTGGTAGATTGTTAACTGCCTTAATAATATGAAAGATATTGTTGCTGACCCTTTGTGGCAATTACATCATTGGTTATCAATTTGAGACTGAAGAGAGAAGGGGTGGCATTTCACCTGTCAATCAGGTTGCAGCTTGATGACCTCATTTGGAGGAACTAAGTAGATATAATGGCTAACTGCAGGTGGGACACATGATCAATCCCTGTGAGATATTTCTATTTAGAAGACACATGGGATTAACCTAAAGCTCTGGAGCTGAAGGAGCCACGTGGAGAGCCCTGCCAGCTCTGAGATGCTTCCACCACCACTGTACCCACAAGACCTTCCACCCACTGGCCTGTCATCTTCCTGCATTCAACATCATTGCATGTGCAGCATGAATTTCAAGAGTAATTTATAGATTGGTATCAGATATGTGAGCCATTATCAGACTGATGAACTCGATCAGGATATTTTCTCCATATTCAATTGTTCTTGTATATGATTTACACTTATACACCTGGATCTATTTCTCTAGTCTACCCAGAATAAAACACCTTATAATAAGAAATAATTACCAGAGCTATCACTACTTTAAAAAACAACACAAAAATCACTGCCATCAAATTGATACTCTCTCATACAACCCATAGTACAGCGTTAGGTTTTCACAGAAAAAGTGCAGGATTCAGGGACATAATTAAGCAATACTGGTTTTTCTAGTGTCAAAAACCAAAGCAAACAAACCAAAAACTTCTTAAAGCTGAAAAATAATGACCTGAAAAAAATGTGAAAGATTATCTTAATATACTTTATAGATATGTAAAATCTGTGTTTCTTAGAATTTGCAGAGATGCATTTTAGCAATATACAAAATTGTTTACAGATAGCATAATGGATATTTGGATATTTTCTCAGATAATATTCTGCTGCACATATTCTTTCTTCTGAAACTCTTCTCAGTCTGCTACCCACCCTGAAACCTATTCACTATGATAATCTTGTTAGTATCTGAAATACTAGCAATTTATCACACAACAACATATAAACCATCACAGCACTGTAAAGTGATAGATGATTGGAGTGTTTTCTATAGTTGAAGCAGTACATCAACAGGGATCTTTTATCAATAAACTTAAACTACTCTCAGAGAATTGGGATATGAAATGAGGGGTATCATTGTTGATGTCTGGTGAATCTTGACTGAAAGCAAAAAGTTTCAAAATGATTTTACTCATATATAATATCTATGAAAATTCATTTGACCATGGGGATCATGACACACTATCGATGGTATTGTGAAGAATAGGGATTCCAGAACAATTAATTGTGCTCATTTATAACCTGCACATAATCCAAGAAGCGGTTGATAAACATAACAGGGAAACACTGCATGCTTTAAAATCAACAAAGGTGTATGTCAATGATGTATCCTTTTTACTCTACTTATTCCATTTAAATGTTTACAAATAATCTGAGAAACTAGACTTTCAAGGATGAACCCTGCATCAGAATTGAACGAACAATTATTAATTACCAGTAATATGCAGACAGTACAAACTTGACTGTGAAAAGCCAAGACAACTTGAAGCACTTACTGATAAAGATCAAAGACTTCATGCTTCAGCTTGGATTACAACCCAATGTGAATAAAAACAAAATGTTCACTATTGGATCAATAAATTACTATGAAAGAAAAAGCTCAGCATTTTCAAGGATTTCATTTTATTCTGATCCACAATCATTGTTCAATGAAGCAGCAGTCAAGATAGCAAACCATATATCATATTTAGCACATTTGCTACAAAGAACATCTTTTAAGTGTTACAGAGCAAGGATAAGTGTGGCACTGACACAAATGATGGTCTTTTATCAATCACCTTGTATGGATGTGAACAAAAAATAAGAATTAATGCATTTGAATTGTGGTGTTACAAAAAATATTAAATGTACAGTGGCCCACCAGAAGTAAAACAAATCAGTGTTGGAAGAGTATAACCAGAATGCTCCATAGACGTGAAGATGATTTCTTGGTATCATGTGCTGCGGACGTGGACATATTATAAGAAGAGTCCAGTCTCTGGAAAAGAACCCCATGCTTTGTAGAAAGTCAGCAAAAACGGACTCAATTGTGAGGAGGGCAGAGAGCTGGGCCTTATTTTATCCTTTTGTACATAGGTTCACGATGAATCGGAGGTATTCAAGGGCAACAAAAGGGCATTTTCTCATGACAAACAAATCAATATTGTAGAGATTAATAGTATGACAGTCATCTAATCTGGTGTCAGTTTGAGGATTAAGGGTGTGGGGAGGAATCTAGCCTGTCCATCTGGAGACAGCCAATGAGATCTCTATGTGGGCATGGTCTTTTCTTGAGAATTCGGAGAAATCTGGCTAATTTCCCCTTGGAGGTGAGAGACTTACTCCTCGGTCTCTTGGAGACACTCTACTGACAAGACACAAGACTCACTCCCTTGGAGACATTGCAGCTGATAAAACACGTGGCAGCTTGCTGATAGACCCTGAGCCCTGGAAACTGGAGGAGCCACCAGGGAGATGCGCTGAGATGCTTTTACTGCCTCTGGTTACATAATGGTCTGCAGTGACTGGTCTATGATTGTCCTGGTGTCATTGTACAAGCTTTGTGAGTCTAAAGAGGACTTATAGATTGGTAAGGAACATATGAGCTAATATCTGACTTATGACCTTGGACTGGACTGGACTGACCTAGTGTTGTCTTCTCAATGTTCAATTGTTCTTGAATATAGACCTCTTTCTTATACACATATGCGTGCTTATGAATTTGTTTCTCCAGTCTACCCAGATTAACATAAATAGCAAAGAAAACAAATATACTAATGAGTAAGGTCAGTATTTAGGATAATAAAATATTAGAAATTTCAAAGGCAACCTAATTCTTTGCAGTTCTTAAATACATGCATTTGCTTTAGTCGCTATGTATCAATAATAATGCAAACATCAACTTGTTGAACTCTTTTATACTTAAAAAACTAAGGGATTCATTCCAAAATATCACATATTTCTTGCCTCTATGATAAAGAAAATGTCCTTCCGCCATCACCCAAACCAGAGTTGTTTTTAGTACTCCAGTCCTCCTTCCTCTCTTTCATTCTCCTGAAAGGACACAAGATTCCTGTTGTTCTTTAATGCCCCATCACTCTCACCCTTCCCACCATCATGATCTCAGAGTTACCTCACAAATCTTGTTAGATCAGAATATGTACATTGGTACAGATAAGAACTTTTGGCACAGGGAAGTCAGGACAGAAAAACACCACAGAAACAGTAATGAAAATAGTGATACCATAAGTGGGGGATGGAGGGGAATGACTAAAAGCAACAATTGATGTATATCCCACTCAGGGGAATGAATAACAGAGACAGGGGGGAAGGGATACAGAGGACTAAGATATGAAAAAATTATAGTAAGATGTAATTTATCAAGGGTGCACCAGGTGGGGAGGTGGAGGAAGAATGGAAAAATGAGGATCTGATAATAAGGGCTCAAGTTTTGAAGATGGTAAGGGCAACATGCATGCAAGCTTGCTGGATATAACTGTTTTATGTTATAATATGAGAAGTGGCTTCAAGTGGGTGAGAATCAGTAGACCATCCAGAGAAGTTGATCTTTACTGAAATATTTATGGGAATAAGAACTGCAATTCTGCAAATGATTTTATTGCTACAAGAAA
The DNA here is from genome assembly GCA_004026705.1 of Nesogale talazaci. NCBI lineage: Eukaryota > Metazoa > Chordata > Mammalia > Afrosoricida > Tenrecidae > Nesogale > Nesogale talazaci. Next base: position 197,221 of record PVJH01001211.1, read on the forward strand.
ATCAGGAATGAAATATATATCCCAAATTAGTCATTATTTTAGTCAGAATACAAGATTTTCTGTAGAAAATTCAGACAAAAAATTGCAGGACTAGAACCATCAAATACTCTACCAAATAAAAATTCATATCACAACTGTCCTTTAGTCTTCAAAAGATCATGAAATTGGTTTAAGTTTTATGATTAACTCAAAATTAATATAGTTAATATAATAAGTGGTAGAAACAGAACTCAAAACAGGTAAACTACTTATAGGGTCTGTATTCCTAACTACTACTTACTGCTTTCTCTAATAGATATGTCTTCCAGTGGCTACTTGTTAATCAATTATAGAATATGTGAGAACCTACTGCATGAACCGCAATACTATGGTTTTTGCATAATATTAATAGTGTGTAGGTGATCATGTCTGTCCTCAGGCTCTGACAAACTTTCAATACACTAATAAATGCCATCAACTCATTCCAACTCTTGGTAATATGATATGAAAAAAATGCATATAAGCATGGAGATAAATGTTGTGCAATGTTAAGTAAATAGCATAAGATACAAAAAAGGGGAAAGGTGTGACAGGAAGGTATTGGCCAATTGATCTTCAGGGATTCCCTTTAGTATACTAAATAAAAATTTATATATCACAAGTTAGATTTTGGGACTATAGAAAAGCTAATGACTAGGCTCCACAGAAAAAGGGAAATTGTCTGAAACATCTTATAAAAACAAGCTAGTTCCTTCAAATTTAAACTATTCTACACATGATGACCACATGTGTTAAAAAGTATTTACCAATCAAATGTAAATAAAATAATTTGATCAAACTCTTCACTAACTTCTTCGCTTTGACAAGCTGTCATCACTAACTACTGTCCTTTATAAATAGATTGTGAACAATTGCTTCCATTCAATGTGTAGTAAGTTCACATCTACTATGTAAATGTCATGGTAGGGTGTCTAATAATAAGCAGCAGAGAACACCTAGGTGAAATAGACCAGTGCTGGCCCAGAGGGAATGATGGACTAGGCTAGAAAGCTGATAAATAGAAGCATTTAGAACACAGCAAAAGAGGGAGCAAGAATTTAAGTTTGAAATGCTACTAATACTGTCTGTATTATCTTAATTAGAGAGGCAAACTGCAGCAATTAGTGAGATTGCCTTCTCAGAGCTCTTTGCCTCAATCTAACAAGAAAAAAGGTATGATTTGAACTTTTAATAGGAATGACTCTTGTTTGACAAGTGAGCAATAAGAAGTGTACATGGTGTACATCCATTCTAATTTTTAATGTTTGAGGAACAATTAAATTTTGTAATTTATTTTAAATCAGCAGCTTTCTAACAATTTGCTTTTATCTTTGTTTTGTTCGAAGCAAAAAAATTGGCATTGGTTTCAATTTTTAATTGAACATTGGTCATTTCTTTCTATTATTGTTTCTTAATCTTTAATGATATAATGAATTTCGTTTCCAAATTTACTCTATTAGAATGTCCCAAAGACCTGCATCAAATAATAATAAAAATATATTCACTATTAAGATGTTATTTAATTATGTATAGTACTTAACTTATCTAATTCCTCAAATATATCAAAAAGATGCTAAATTATAAGTATCAATTAAATGTATCAATTGATAAGACCACAATGAGTCAGCATGTAATCCAGGGGAGAATATATGAAGGACAATAAGTTCATACCAAAAACCATTGCTCTCTGTTACATACTGACCCAAAATAAACCTCAGAGATTATATCTGCAACTTTATCGACTAAGTAGTATATTTTATATGTGTATACATAAAATGTCAGTGCCAGACAACTGATCACACACTGATCACACACTGATTCCACAATGCTTGTTTGCAGGCTTCTTTGAAGCAGTGCTACAAAAACATAGATCAACTCAACTAATGGTATAGTTAAAGCAAGTTATTCTTCCCTTGGTGGTAATGACAAACTTGGAGAAAAACACACATAAATAATGGTATACCCATAAGGTATATGGTATGCACATGTATGTGTTTATATGTATATTATAATTAATACATGTTTTATATTATTTTTACTCAATTTTTCTACAAACTTTTTGAAACTTCCTCATAGATGCATATAAATGAACATTTTGAAATCCCCTCATATTCATTTGCTCATATATATGCAAAGGGCATCAAAAAGTGGAACAATAGAATGAAAATATAATATATAGTATATATGAAATATATAGTATATGTGAAATATATATATATGTACTTGAAAGAAATTCATGAGCCCTGATATCCTATGAAGGAACTATTATGTAGTCCAAGGATTTGTAGGCAAATACTACAACTTAATGGGCAATAGTTTTCTAACTTCTCCCTAAGACATATGTTAGAAAAAATAACCTGTGTCACAGCAATTGCCCTATCTTGAGACAGCAAATGGTTGTTCTTCCTTGTGTTTCCTCTTGGCCACTGAGGATCCTGAAGATGAAGACTTAAACTAACAAGTAGGCTGTGAACAGTTTTCCACAACAGCGAGTCTGTCATTATAATAATTCACAGAATAATCCAAAAAGATCCAGAGTGGTAAAACTACACCTTTGGGCATATATGTATATATAATATATTACTGTTGTTACAAGTAATATATGTGTGGGTATATATGAGATGTATTGTAAATATATTTTCAGATATATTGTAAAACTTTAAACTATTGTATATTTTATGCTGCAGTGAAACATAGACATACTTACTTTATATATATTACATAGAAAGTAGTGTAAATTATATATAGGAGGCATGTTTGTGTCTAGCTATTATAGATAATATACACATAAAGCAGTGTATATATTATATAAAAGTATACCTATTAGATAGATAACGTAGACATGTCTATGTTCAAGCCCGTTTTCAGGAGAGACCAGTCTCTCAAGAAGGACATCTTGCTTGGTAGAGCTGCAGAAAAAATGAGGACGACCCGCAGTAAGATGGCTTAGTGGATGGCTGTCATGTGGCTACATGTAAGCACAGCTGTGAGGATGGCCTAGGACTGCGCAGTGCTTACTCTGCTGTGGAGAAGTTTTCAACTAGCTGGCCCCACCACCACCACCACCACAAATGGGGACAGTGCAGTTTTAGCTGTACATGTGTGATCCATGCCATGTTGGGCACAAACATGAGTTTATAATTGCCTTCCTTATGTATGCATTCAACTTCAAATCACAAGCTCAGCAGTTTGAAACTGCCAGCCAGTCCACAGAAGAAAGATGGACTTTCTCATTCTGTGAAGAGTTAGTCTAATAGGTTAGGATAAGGCCAATTCTACCTTATCCGATAAGATCGCTATGAGTTGGTATCCATGTGATGATAGTGGTGCAAGTATGTACAGTCTACGGGGATGTGTCAAGATGACATGTTGACAAGAATGGACAGTGACAGTTGAGGTTGCTAGGCAACTGGAATATGTCATCCTGCTCAAAGGCTTGACAGTTATGAAATAATCATAAAAATATTGAACCTAATGTAATTGTAATGATAACTGCATCTGTCACAATTAACATCAAACAAGGCCGAAATGTTCAGCTCTTCCCTGATGCCATTCTGCTTCCCCTCCTCCTTACCCCCGGCCCCAACCCCTCCTGAGTACATTCCCTCAACTTTCAGCGTTCTGTAGGTCACTGCAGTGGGCCATAAGAACTCACAAAAGTTTGAGGAAATACCTCACGTGGTGATGAGTGCTGTTCACTCCAAAGCCTCAAGGTCAGGCAGGGATGAGCCAGATGCTGGGTCCCAAGGATGTGCTCAGGTCCTGGCTCTTGCCAGTGATGAGCTCACATCCTCTGCTTCTCAAGGGACGCATTTCATAATCAGCAGGATGCCATTTCAGGGAATCCTGTTCCCAACTACTTACAGGCCAATGCTATCAGTATCCTTCTCCACATTCTTGGAAGACTCGCGCAGGGAAAAATCTGTTGGTGGGAGTTACATTTTCATTGGTGGAATCAAATTAGCCTGTAACCCATCATCAAATAAAATAATCTATGTATTACTAAAATCTATCTTATTTATATACAAATGATCTCAGGTCTCTGGCAGGATGTTTACAATAGACAGTATTGTTAGATGCCCTTGAGTTAGAACCAACTCACATTAACCCTATGTACCACAGAACATAACACTACTAGTCCCATGTCATCCTCAGACATGTTTATATGTTTAAGTCCAATGTTTCAATCCATCTTTTCTTAAATTATTCCTTTTTCACTGCCTGCTACATTATCAAGTATGATATCCTCCAAGGACCAGTCTTTCCTAACAACATGTCCAAAGTATGTTAGTCAAAGTCTCTGAGACCACACTTGCCTTAGGTGTCCTGTGTGTCCATCACTAGAGCTTGAGGCTACATCAGAATCTGCTTTGCTGTCTGGATGTTTCATCTTCCTTCTATTGCCACTCCACCCTTCTGTGTCTGCTACCTGGGGACTAACTCTGCTCAGATTGCCTGTGGGCAGATTCCTGTATCTGCTTCCTTGACCAGAAGTCAGATTGTGTTGATGGGCCTTTAGCATATTAACTTTCCAATGAAAGTGAGTAGAACTGAGCCCCCTGTACTGCTGTGTGGACTGATTAATTGTTGTACTCCTTCTCTCTTGTATATATATATATATGTATGTATGTATATGTATATATATATATAAAATCATAAGTGTCCTGGGTTTTTCTAGAGAACCTCTACCTAACATACCATTTTTCTCAATGTTATGCATAGTTTATTGTGGTTCACACAGTAAAATAATCATAACTACCATAATAAATAAAGCACAGTAAACATTTTTCTGTTATTCTCTGCTGTCAGCCAAAATCCATCTGATACAATCAATGATATCCCTTGTTCTACATCCTTTTCTGAATCTAACCTAAACCCCTGTCAGCTCCCTGTCAATGTACTGCTGAAACTGTGGTTGGATGATCTTCAACAAAAATTCATTTGCATGCTATGTTAATGGTATCATTCTATACTTTGAGCATTCTGTGTGATCTCTGTTCTTTGGAATCCATACAACTTTGGATCTCTTCCAGTGAATTGGTCAAATTTCCTGTCATGAATGAGTGAGTGGTTCCATAGTTGCATCAACTTGTTGAAACATATCAACTGGTATCCCTTTAATCCCTGAACACTTGAGTTTAGCTAATGCATTCCGTGCTACTTGGGCATCTTTCTTCAATTCCTTCAGTTTCTTTCCCATATGTTACTTCCTGAAATGGTGGAATGTCTAATACTTATTTTAAGTACAATGACTCTGTGTAATATTTCCATCTTATTTTGAGACTCCTTACATTTGTCAGCATTTTGCTTATAAAATCTTTAAATATTGCAACTTGGGCTTGACTTTTTTTCTTGAATTCTTTCAGTTTATGATAAATTTAGAGTGTTCTTACTTTTTGGTTTTCTAGCTTGAGGTCTTTTTGTTTTTGTTTGGAGGGGCATCACTGCCCTCTGGTGGTGGGAGTAGAAGACCCAGTCTTTGCTCCTGTGAAGCCACTGCTGGAATTGAACCTCCTTCCCAGTGGGCAGCAGTCCCCCGCACAACCACTATGCCACCGGGTCTCAGCCCCTAGCTTGAGGTCTTTGTACATTTCATTATATTTTATTTGGTCTTCTTGCACTGCTCTTTAAGCATTGGCATCCTAAACTAAAACACCAGGAATTTTCCTAGGCACCTTTTCTCAGAAGCACCATTTCTCCTCTCAGCTTCTGATATACCCATTACAAGTAACAAGATAACTATTAAATAAAGAGTGTGGCCTGATTTACACCTTCCTTCTCTAAACTCATACCTTCATCTCATTCTACTCCTGATTGTTAGGCGATAATGCTCTCCAAATTGGAGCTCTAACAACAGGTGGATGAAATGCAGAATTCTATCACATAAGAGATTATGGGTGAAAGATTCATATTAATTGAGAATAATTCATAATCCCTTCTGTCATGAATCCATTTATGAACGGTCAATCAATCAAAAGAGAGTGTCCTCGGGGACATTGCCTACTTCCAATATATATGAATGCTTTGGAAAAGTATTCACTTTTTGCTGGATATTATTCCTGCATCTGTTTTGACATCTGACCTCCAATTCTTTGGACTTGTTTCAAAGGTCTACCATACTGCCTGCTGATTCTGGGAGATATCAGACTCCCATGATCTTAACTGATGACCTTGGTTTCATTTGTTTCGGCAGCCAACATCCTTGCCCCTGACTTACTGATCTTAAATCCAACAACTCGTATAGCTACATAAGTCAAGAGTAACTTCAGGTTTGACATCAGATTTGTGGACTACGAACCTGTCTGAACTCAGACTTTTGCCACTACTTTTGCTTCTCTAGAGAACACAGCCATGAGGTCAGTACCAGCTCATAGCAAAGCTTTGTACAACAGAATGAAAGACTACTGAGTTCTTGGTCTCACAATCATCCTTATGCTTGAGCCCACTGTTCCAATTGCTGTGTCTGTCCTCTTTGGGGTAGCACTTCTCCTTTATCCAGCATGGTGTCCCATTTAGGGACTGGGTTCCCCTGATAGCATGCCCAAAGTATGTGAGATGAAATATCACCATCCTCACTCCTCAGAAGCACTTTGGCAGTCATCCTCCCAAAACAGATCTGTTTATTCTTCAAGATGTCTACAGTATTTTGAATGCCTTTTTCTGATCCTTTCTTCATGGGCTCTTCTTAGTTTGGAAGTTCTACTGAAACCTGTTCACCCTGAATTACCCTGTTGGTATTTGGAATATTACTTACAGAATTTTTAGCATCACAGCAATACACAGTAGACAAAACTTAGAGAAAATGGTGGTGAATATAGAATTTTTTTCATTTATTCATGGGTTTATGAGAAACCTGAAAATCTAAAATTTCTAGTTACTCAATAGGCTAGATTTCCTTATGATCATACATTGTGTAATGCAGATGAGGGGGAGAGGTAGAGTGAGAAAGTTCTATTAAAATATTCATAATAGTTTTAGTTTTCCTATAGTATCTCTTTTTTCCCTTAAATCCCTAAGCTGACTTATTCATATGAAGCTAATTCATAACAGTCTACATTGATGCTTGACCAAACAAGTAGGCACATAAAATTACATATATACAATTACATATTTTATATATATAATTGTATGTTATATATTCAATTCCCTCCAATCTTTGAAGTGTTATATACATGAGTTTAATTTATACTTGTAAAAATATAATGTACTATATGCAATCCAAGTCATCGTCACAAATGTATCTAAATTAGAAAAAAATAAACAGTTATACCTAAATCAACACAATCTAGAAGAGAATAAAACCTGAAAATTATCAAAGCATGATGTGGACTATCTCCCACTGACAATTTTTCTGAAATCTTCCTTGCAGAGAAGGACAGCTGCCTATCTGTCTATCCATCCCACCACCTGGGGAGAAAAATGACACCCATTTACACTCAACTTTAACTAACTACGGTTTATACTAAATAATGTCAACGAGAGAATCTGCAGGAGGGAATGTTAAGATACTCGTGGGGATCATTTTGCCTAGAAAAGGAGTCCCTGAGATCTAGGCCACTAAGAATGAAAGCAATTAAAGTAGCGCTTAAGTTGCTGATCATCACAACAAAGTAAAACTATAGAAGGTTTCAAAGTTTAAAAAGTTTTTGACACTAATTAAGTTTTGACAATTTTAATTTTTATTGTTATCTTACTTACTTTTCTTCTTTTATGCTTGATCAAGATAAGCATTTCTGTCTGACTTTGGACCATTTACACTTACCTGAATCCAGTTTGGTGAATCCATCTTACTTCTAATATTAATTTACTAATGAATTTTGAAGCAAAAGTACACTAAAGTGACCCATTGGCACCGATAAAATGTTACTTCAGAATTCTCACTTCAATCTGTTTATGCCAACATATGCTTCCTAACATATTTAACTTAAACTCAGAATATATAAACAGATGATTGTCAAAATTCCAGAAGCAATGAAAGTAATTAAATTAGTATGATTTCCATATTGCTATAATACAAGAAGTCATCCTTCCCAACCGCTATTCTTTCCTCATTGTTTCTGACATTTTCATCCTAATCCATAATTGCCAATGCATCTTGCAGCATGTTTGATCAAGTTCACACCTACAAAGCTCATAAAATGTTTCAGTATCTTCATCGCTATCTTTAGTGGCAAGTGCATACATTTGAGTACTAGCTGTATTAGCTGGACTTCCTAATATACAAATAAATATTACTCTATATCTACCAGGATCGTAATTCAAGATAGATCTTAAAATGATCTTTTGTATGATGCATGTAATTCCATACCTCTTGAAGTGGTTAATTCTTAAATTTGTCAAAACCATATAATTTTATTCTACATGACCAACATCCATTCTCAAGCTCACTAATGCCTGATATTCCTCATTGGTCACATTGACCAACTTTCATCTGTTTAGGGGTGATTGAAAATGCCATATAATAGCTTGCAGTTTCACATTGTTCTCAAGGTGACATCTGTGTTTTTCAACACTTTAAAGAGGGTTTGTACAGCATATTTACCCAATGCAAGATGTCGTTTAATTTCTTGATAACTGTGTCAATGTGTGTCGGCTGTGGAGGCAAACAAGATAAAATCTTAGATAATGTCAGTGGTTTCTCCATTTATTTTGATATTATCTATTTGCATGATTGTGAAAATAACCAAAAAGGAATGCATTTTTTGAACTCATGTGCTGGTGACCAGCATTGAGGAACTATAGTCTGTCTAAACAACAAATAAACTTCATTTAGAAGTACAGCCAGAAATATTTTCCTGTAAATAGATTGGCAAGACCTGGTCTCTGGTATGTTAAACATATTATCAAGAGAGATCAATCCCTCAAGAAAGGTATCATGCTTGGTCAAGGGACAAGAAGGATTTTTGAAAAAATGAATTGACACATGGCTCCCAAAAATTGGGTCAAGCATAACAATCATGAAAAAGTTGTAGGACTAGGCTATGTTTCATCTTTCTGTGCAGGGGGTCATTTGCTATAAGTTAGGACCAATTTTGCAGCTCCTAATATCAAAATGCCAAGAGTCTAGACCTGCCAAGTGTAATTTTTGATGACTTCAAAATTTCCTAGGTTGACATTCCATACATTCCACATTCTGATGACCCACACATGTGTGCAGCTACTTGTTCTGATTTTGAGTCATGCCTCATCAGAAAATGAAGGTCATGGAAGCTTCACTCCAGCCATATAATTCTGTTAGATTAGGCTTTAAGAAAACAGTACTTCCTCATTCATATTTGGAGTCCCTTCAAACTTGATTTGTACATCTTCCAGCACTATATGTGAGAAGGTTCCACTACTATTGATAAGGTTTTAGGAGGCTAATTCCTCAAAAGTAGACAGGCTATTTCTTCTGTACAATCTGTTCTTTGTCTAGGACATGGGTCAGCAAATTGGAGCTCTCTAGCCAGATATGTCTCTTTCAGAATTTACGGGCAGTTTTGAAGAAAAACTGCAATTGAAAAAGGGAAACTTAGAGTTTCATTTAAAGGCTATTACTCAGATAATAGTGATTTCAATTGAGGATAAATCTATATTTGTGACTATCAAATGATTGTTAAATTGTTGTGAGGGTCAGGTTTGGCTCTTCAACCTCAAAGTTTGCCAAGCGCTGATGTAGAACGTGCACTAAAACTTATTCACCATGAGTGATCCAGCTGGATCACTATGTTACAAATATTTGTAATATAAAAGCATAAAAGCAAAAGGCAGCTTCATCATGATAAGACATAAAAAGAGATAAGAAACTCAATTTGGGGTTCACCTGAGACATATAAGACCAGAAAGTTTTGGGTGGGACCCAGTACACAGTCATTAATTTCACCCTCCAGATAATACCAATGCTGTTAAAATGTGAGTATGACTGAGTCAGAAAATAGTTTTTTCATTCAAAACTGTTATAAATATGACAAGCTAATACAGATGAGGTTTGGCTATGGATTTTCAAGAAAGCTCTAAAACTTTGTGGAAGAAATGGGTTCTCTCTTAATTACAATGTTGCATAAACTTTTGGAAGCCCGTACCTATCCTTTTTCCATTGGAAAAAATTGCTGTGCATGACCTCTTTAAAGTGTTGAAGAGCCAGGATGTCATTCTGAGAACAAAGGTGCACCTGACCAAACCCATTGTATTTTCAATCACCTTATAAGTGTGTGATAGTTGGGCTGAAGAAAAAAGACTACAAAAAGGACGTATGTATTTGTTGTCTAAGATGTTGTTTTGTACATTTGAAAGGTATAATACCATTTAATTTGCTTGTTCCTATATAACATCTACGCACTGAATACTGTTTCCCCAAGGTATGTGTCAGCTTCACTGAGCCATGGTTCTCAGTGGTTTGACAGCTCTATGACGGGGTGCTTTGCAGGGAGTAGCTCCCAATGATGGGATTAGCCAATCAATTACAATGGGATCAGTGTATGATGCAGCCCTTGGGTCCAGGACTCTGGTAACAATTCCAATCTGACGGAAGGGTAGTTTCTCTGGAGTGTAGTCTGAGTCATCTTTGGTTGTAAATGAGATAAAGAAAATAGAAACTGGCAAAGAATTGAGGAAGACCACCAACAACCAGGCTAAAAGAGCCAGAATCAAAATGTGTCCTTTAAATCCACAGTCCCTGGACTAATATAATACCCTGCTAGCCACAGCTAAAGATTGGCACCAACACACATAGATATAGGCACAGAAGGGCAGGCCAAGAGACACTGAAAGAGACAAAGATCTTCTCTAGGTTAATGATAAGAGAAAGCCCGCAGCAGCACTCGTGCCTTGAATTCTGACTTCCAGCCTCCCAAACCATGAGAGAGTAAATTCCTTTGTGTTAAAGCCATCCGCTAATGTTATTTCTGCTACTGTAAAACTGGATAAGTGAGTGTAGCTATTTATTATCTTCTATCACTTTTGGGCTAAGCACAATTTAAAACAGTTTAGAGGAAACCAAATCTATTCCATAAATAGCTATCGGCCCTTCCTAATCTTTTTGTTTTCTCTGTTTGTTGTTGTTAGAAAAGAGATTCTAGAATTCTACATTATCACATTCATATTACTTTGTCTATCCTGAAAATTCTACACCCAGTAGATACAGGATTTTTCAGTTTAATAGTATTCTTCAACTGGAAGAGAGTGACTTTTGTTTTGGTTTACATATATCATCCTAATAAAAAATGAAGCTACATCATGAGTAATATGAGAAAAAAAATCTCATGATACCTAAATGGCTTTTCCTTTTAAAGATTTGCATAACTTTTAAATTCAAGAACTACTTGAAAAAGCATTGCATAAAATAATTTGTAGACCACTTGATACAATTGCAGAAGGGACTTATAGCATTTTCCCTCTTAGTTATATGAAAAAATTGAGATCTAGGATGCAGTCCATCAGAACTGAATGAACAACAAGGAGATGGAACAGAGGCATCTCGGTAGTGATTCTCAAGTATAGACCTCAGCAAAAATATTTCCTGAGTACTTGTTAGAAATGCAAATTTTAGGCTAAGAGCTAGTGCAATGGTTCTCAACCTGTGGGTCGTGACCCTTTGGGGATAGAACTACCCTTTCATAAGGATCGCCTAAGACCATCGGACAACACATAAATATTCCGCAATATATAACTGCATATTGCTTTGTGATTAATCATGATGCTTTAATTATGTTTAATGGTGTCCAATTTTTAGCAATGAAAACATATCCTGCATATCAGATATTTACATTATGATTCATAACAGTAGAAAAATTGCAGTTATGAAGTAGCAACAAAATAATGTTCTGGTTGGGGAGGTCATCACAACATGAGGAATTATATTAAAGGGTCGCGTAAAGAGGAAGGTTGAGAACCACTGCTCTAGGGGGTCAGTGGTTCTGAGAGTGTGGCTTAGCTCTGTTTTTCAACAAATACTCCAGATAATTCTGCACTAAATGCACTAAATTTTGAGAATCACTATATGAGTGAAATGGTTTTATGCGTTTCTGTGTTATACAGTAAAAATCCTATGAGATCTCTTTTAAAATATAGCCTTTGAGTTACTCATTAATTCATGTAACTAAACCCCCCACTGTGAAGTTGATTCCAAGAAAAGATATCCCTATAAAATGGCAGCCTCTTCCATCAGGTTTCTGAAGCTGTAAATCTGTGAGAAGCAGACTATTCCTCTCTCTCTCCCATGAATTGGCTGGTGAGTTAAAACCTTCAGTTAACAACCTAATGGGTACCCCATTGCACTTCTGGGTCTTATCCTGAAGAAAATGGAGTGATTTTTCAAAAAAGGCATCTGACGCTATTTTGCTGAGCAAAAAAATTCAAAGATTAACCATTGTAAATTGAATAATAGTAACACTCCTATCTTTAAGACATCTTCAAGTCCATATTTTGTCATCATCTCTGCTAATATTCTTCTTTCAAAAGGAAACCTCCTTTTGGAGGTTGAGGTCTTACTCAAACAAATTTCTCTCCCATCATACAGGTTTCCTTCAGATAGCTCCTTCCTTGCAAGCTCCATAATTCCTTTATTTAGCTTTTACTTGTTTGCTTGCTTGGCTGTTGTTTTCCTCCAGCAGATTGCATCTTCTGTGTATTAAGCTGGGTCCTCAAATTCTAATATGCATGGTGATTCTCTACAGGGCAACGCACACACAAAACGCACGAAGAAAGGGTTTAAGAAAGTCAGCAAGCTGCAATGCCAGTGAGAAATGCTCAAGGTACTTGTGCACCAGAATGTGTGAGAAAGTTTCCGATCTGCTTATAAATACCCAGAGGGGCACACCACTCTCCACCAGAAGACAGTCCACTCAAGATACATTGGTCAGCAAATTGGAACCCCTAAATGAAGAACTCGGAAACACCCCCTCCTTCCATCCTCAGTCCAAAGGCACCAGTTCCACTTTTGGGGTCAGTAAGTCCAACTTCTTCAATTAAGTGGCCAGAGGCACCCCAATCTGAAAGACAGTGTTCGGCAAATATCCCTCATCTTAACTTGCTCTGTGGGTCGGGAAGCTCATTGTTCTGTACCATTGTCTGGTTCTGTTGCTGCTCATCTGATGAGATAGCTATCATCTGATGTAGACAAGAGATCATTTTCTTCATTCTTATACTTAGTACTCTCTCTGGCACAAAGTGACCATTGAATAAACTCAAGCTGCCTGGAATCATGCATGACTCCATAGGGGTGGTGCCCAGTGAGAAAGTCTAATGAACTCTGTAAGAACATGGACAGCTAATTTGCTATATGGTACTGAAATGTAGCACCCCTTTATTTACCTTCAAAATACCAGGAAAATCTAGATAAAACCAGAGTCTTGTGTTGGACTCAGAATAATTTTTTACAATTTAGCAAAGAGGATAGAAGAGATAGGATAATTTTGTTGCTATCAACAGAGTGAATGGAATCTCAAGAGAATGAATAGAAGAGTAAGAACAATTAGGCTGTCACTGAAATAGTCTAGATTAGAAATAATGATGGCTTCTTACATAGTTCCTTGAACATGCTCACATGTCCATCATTAATATGGCATCATGGAGTCTTCCTGCAAGACTTCTTCTCTTCCAAGTACCTTATGGCTGCACTGTATGCAATGAGCGATTGAGCAATTTAGAGAGGGGTGGGGGGAAAACCAGGGAATGGAAAAAAAGTACCATATATTGTCTTGCCTACAGACACCTGACCTTCAAATATTCTGGAAAGATTTTCTTCATGAGTCTTGAATTTTTTCTAAGTATATAGAAAACCAAACTTTTTAAAAAATGTTTATTGTTATGTTAAAGTTGGTATGTATATTAAGTACTCGTAGCTTTATTTTAATGTATTATTAATTAGGAGTTGACACATATATTGCATTATTCTATAGCTCAATCACACAGAGAAGTATTGTACAATGGCTACCATAATTAGTTTCCAAACATTCTTTTCCTCCCTGGATTCGTTGTCACCAACCCTCCCCTTTTACCTTCACCCACCACTGTACACCCCCCACCGAAACCCTTATTGCACCTGCTGTCCCCACGGGTTTATCAAACCTGAGTTTCATATACTGAAAAACAAAAACATGAAACACAACTTCAAGAAGGCGGCCCCCAATGGCATAATACTTCTGAGATATGAACAGATTCCTAAAATGAATAAACAAAAATATATAGAAAATGTTGAATACCAGATCAAGTCTAGTGAACATCAGAAGGGGATTCAAGTGACAATATTTTAACTGTTCGAGACAGCTTTATGCCTTTGAACTTCTATACTCATCTCTCCAGTGTGCTCTGTTCAGCAGACCCTTTCCTCTCATCCCTCAATTTTAGATAGAGAGACATCGCCAAAAGTTAATTTTCTATCTAGTTCCCACAAGATGTATCTAGGATTCCCACTATCATCCATACATTCTGCAAATCAGATTCTTGCTATTTAGGCTCTGATACTAACCCCACCTTCGATTTTGGATTCTATGATTCACAATCTTTCAGTGACTGATGATGGTGTGCTTTTTCCATGTGGTCTTAGTTGACATTTCATTTAGATGGCTGCTTATTTAGAAAAGCCTGTAAGAACCCAGACCTTTTCTTTTGGACATGTTATTTTGCTTTGAGAGCCTCTGTACTGTTTGCAAAATTTAAAAAAAATCAGGCTCAAATTAAACTCCACATTCCAAATTCTGCATTTCTTAAGATGGTAAACTCAATAAATGCATCATTTTAATATACTCTCAAAATATTTTTAAAATCCCTGTGCACGTACACTCTGAACATTGTAACTGCATTTTAAATTGTCATCATATTGCATGGTCTTAAACTGGTCAGAAGCGAAATTAAAATGCACAAATTTAATCACAAAATATTAAACAGAGATTTTCTATAAAGAACTGAGCTGTTCATTAGTTGAGATATAGGGAAACATCTGCCTAAGGATGGCACATCTTCTACAACTTAATTGAGTATTAAAGAAATTATAAGATACCCTTAAAACCATCAATCTCTGCATCATTCTTCTGTGAACACATCAAGTCATGTAGGTAGAGCTGAGGAGCCAATACACTCCTGAAGAGACTCTGATTTGAAATTCCCGAATAAAGAAATCTCACCAATGTTTAATGGATTATTTTGCAAAATTCACAGGTTTCTGTAGTTGAAGGGGGTGTGCTGGTTGTATTTAAAATAAATAAGGTCTAAGGAAAAATTATGACTTCGGTTACAATGACTACCTATGCCGTCCACTCTGGTAGGTTCTTGTCATCTACTTACATGAATATATTGCTAAGCAGTTGTAAGCCAGGACCATATTATATTATAAAATTTATTTTTAATCCTTTTATCAGTGGTTCTTACAACTCTTATCACAATCCATACATAAGTTCATTGCGTGTCAAGCACATTTGTACATCCATTGCCCAAATCACTCTCATAGCACCTGCTTTCTATTTAAACCCTTGGCATTGACTGCTCAGTTTTCCCTCTCCCTCTCTACTATCCCCTACCTCATTAACCCTTGATAATTTATAAATTATTATTACTTTGTCATGCATTACACTGTCCGATGGCTCCCTTCCCTGGGGCCTAACACTTTATATGAACTGCAACTATTTGTTAAGTCTTGAATGTTTTAACCTGAACCCCAAGTCCATCAAGTTGATTCCAACTCACAGTGACCCCATAGGACAGGACAGAGCTGTCCCTTTGTGCTTTGAGGGCACAATCACCCATGGGGGCAGTCAGTCTGCTCTTGCTGCTGACCTTGGCGTTACCAGCCCGATAGTGACCCAATGTCACCAGGATTCCTTGTGGATATTTGACCGTGAACAAAATGAAGCAAAATTGCTTACTACTAACTTTTTTAGATGATGGTGCATAACTTCCATTAAACTTCTGGCTGTTCATGAAGCTCTTCTTAATTTTTCATATTGCTTTGGGGCACTTACAAAAAGACTGAGATTTCTATTTTCAGAAAGAATGCGGACGGCATCTTCCATTGTGGCGTCTTCAAATGAAGATAGAGTGGTGAGACAAGAAGATCGTCCTACACAAACTGCTGAACAAGAGAAAGCTCTGAAAGGACAGGTCTTCACTGCCAAAGATAGCTTGTTACTGGAGCATTGTAATATTTGAGATTTACTGCTTATTAAAATGCAAAAGGCCATTACTTCTCCCAGTACAAATTTTGTGAACAGAGATAAACCTAGAAAGCTTTTAGCCCATTTCCTGAATCATAAACAAAGAGCTCCGTACGCAGCAACTCTGTGAGACGTAAAGAAGAGTGTATTATATGATCCTTATTGGATTACTCAAAGCATCCATGAAGCTCCCTTCAAAAGTGATATAAATCAAAGCAAACTGCTCCCATAGAAAAGCCATCAAGGTTTTAAGAGAATGCCTTGGTTCCCTGAGGTTGCACAGTGAGATTTAGATGTTTCTATTAGGACCATTGCTATGGAACATACTTAAGTAATTATGAAATCCCAACCTGGAAAAGCTTCTGGATGGGTTCCCAAGGGAATAAAGTCGATCTTTTTATTTCAAAGTCGGTTATTTTATAGAAGCATCTTCCACCCATTTCTTGTGGAAAATATATAAACAATGAACTCCCTGAACTAAAGCAAATTAGTACATTAATTACAGTGAGTTCTAGAACTGTTCATATTTCACTGTTAGTATCTAGCTTCAAATAAGTGCAGTTTGTGTGCATCTGGAAAAAACAAACGCCTAGCAAAACTTGAATTTAGAAATATCTATTAGACTAACACACAAATATATATATGGAAATTTTAAGGGAAACACTTCAATGGGAAGTCACTCCATATCCATAGCCCCATAAAATACATATAAGCAATAATATATATAGTTATATAGCGTTATAGTTTAATAATCTATTTAGTTATATAATCTTGTATTATATAGTCTAATAAGGATGTTTTAATTAAGTCGTGATTCTGCAGACATCTTGAGAGTTGACCTCAAAATGAGGAAAAATAAAAATGTTTATTTTGTATTGAGAATTTGTAACAATATCTAAGAGTTCTCAGGAAATCATTATAAGACATTCATTATCATTATCTGTTACCAAATATACATATGAGAATAAGTCAAAGGCTACTGCTATCAAGCCATAGGAACTTTTATTAAACTAAAATGTTTATTGAAATATGTTTAGGGAGGGAAAGGGTGGGGTAAAAAAATAAATAAAATAAGTTTAGTGTGAGCTGCTGATTCCTAAAAAGCTGTGGTCTTTCCATTTCTCGGACCCTTTCCTAAAGAATGCTGCACTCTTTCATTTGCACCACATCAAAATGGAAGTTTTTTGTCCTGGAGGGACTCAAGACTATATTTCTTTTAAATGGTTCAGGCATTTGGAAGACAAAAATAAACTGAAGTGAGGAAGATCAGGATGTGGCCTGGATTGGGACAATATTCCCAATGAAATTCTCACAGGATAGCCCTCACTGCCATTGAAGAAGAAGCAAATAGATTGTCATGATAGGAAAACGTTTTTGGATTCAAATTTCCTCGCCTTTTCTCATCAATGCAGGTTTTTTAATTTTCTTAAAACATCTTTCTAATAAGCATTCATGATCATTCTATGACCTTCAAAAGTCTATCAAGATTGCCTCTTTGTAATTCCCAAAAGAGTTGCCATAGTTGACTGAGCTGACTTTTCTGTTCTGAATTTAACTAGTAGATCCCTTTGGAAGTCCCTGTTTTATGCTAGTAAATCCAAAATTCTTTTGTGGTGGCAATGCTTTTCATAAAATTCTCTTAACTATCTTTGATTTTACTTTAAAAACTCACGGAAAGACTCACTCTTGAGCTAACTGATCTTCACAAAATGTCGTTAACACTTATCCAACCAAAAACATACAAAGATCAAGATACTTGCTCCTATTGAAAATGCCAAACTGCGAGAGACACGAGCTGCAGCAGTCTTCCTTCAATTGTTTGATCCATCTAGAAACTGTTATTTTATGGAAGACAACGTTTCTAGAAACTTTTTGGAAAGCTTCAATGGTTTGAGAAGATGTCTACATAAGTTGTGCTAAAAAAATTAATGTTAGCCATACCCCCAAATTAGTCCTCCCATCCCTTGGCACAAAAAATGTATCTTTTTCTTTTATAGCCTCATAAGATTTATCAATTTATATTAGTTGTAGAGCTTGTCTGCAGCCATCCACTTTTCACAGAACATACAGAATGTGGAATAAACATGTGTATATATGAACTGGAATGCTATCAGTCATACTATTGTGCTTTCCCTAATATAATAATATTTTATGTAAACAACACACACATGCATTACACTTTTAGAGCTGTCTTCAATTGGAATAGTAGCAATCATCTTATTGCATCTTACATTAAAGGGTTGGTATTTATTTGTTGTTTATATCAAGAATTTCAACAAATTGAAGTACTTTTATTTTTTAAAATAAATATATCAAAAAATAAAATTTATAGCTTATAAGAGATCACAAGGGATAAGTTATCATCCACTTGACAATTATTTATTGATGACTATTTGGTGACAAGAATTGTTAAAAATTATGGGAAATTAACAGTAGCCCATGATATTGTTTAAGGCATAAAAAATCAGGTAGTAAACTAAGGTAAGATAGGTTATATAAAATGTATGAATAATACAAAATAGAATCAATCTCTGTTAAATTCTAGGCAAAATTATAGTTAGTAGAAGAGTTCCAAAGCATAAACATCAATAGAGTTTATCAAAGCTGGAGTATTTGTGGGATGAGCCTCCGTGGTGTAGTGATTGAATGTGGGACTGCGACCCACTTGGTTGGCAGTTCAAATCCAGCAGCAGCTCCCCAGGAGCAAGGCTGGGCCTCCGACTCCCACCAGAGGGCAGTGATGCCAAAAAAAGTTGGAGAATTTAATGAAGAAAGGGCATACTAGCAGTCATACTATTGTAATTTCTCCAAGTGCACACAGGAATTTAGGCTTTGTATAAAAAAACTGTTCAGAGTAGTTGTGGATTTTTGAGCAAGGAAATGATAAATGAAACCAAACATAGAAGAAAATTTATGTGGCATAATTTTGCAGGAAATTTTAGATAAGAAGGCATGGTAACTAGAATCCAAGAATAGTATCTCAGGGACAATATTCTAAAGTCCTGAGCTAGCAAGTGGGTTGTGGGAAAAGAAAATTGACATTAGGAAGAAAAAAAATGCATAGGTCTTGATAACTAAGTGGAAATAGTAGAGAGGATTATTAAAATATATGTGTGTATAATGAGAGTGAACAAACGGACAGTATAAAAACATAATAACACTTTCTTAGTTCGTTTTCCTCTGAGACAAAAACTTGAGACAAAGCTTTCAAACTGTTTGTTTCAGACAAAACCCCAAGAAGAACAGGTCAAGAATAGGGAGCGAGAGAAGCATGTAAGGAAGAAAAATCGTTAAAGATTACATAAAGGACTGCTTATGTGGATAGACAGCATTTGAACCCACTGGAGCTTTCAAAGAAACTG
The DNA here is from genome assembly GCA_004026705.1 of Nesogale talazaci. Taxonomy (NCBI): domain Eukaryota; kingdom Metazoa; phylum Chordata; class Mammalia; order Afrosoricida; family Tenrecidae; genus Nesogale; species Nesogale talazaci. The sequence continues at coordinate 216,728 of PVJH01001211.1, forward strand.
TGAAGAGAATGTGTCAAACACGCTTCATCCATGATTTCCCCCCTCATCTGCAGAGTGTTACTCCAGTGGCATCATCTTATCTGTGGAGCCCACATACGCACTGGGCAACCATCTATCTTGAAAGCACCATCAGACAAAAGCAACTCCCAAAGGGAAATGATTCTAACTTTATATATGCCCAAAGACATGATGTGCAAACCTTGTCTCCCTTTCTTCAACTCTAGAAGAGAGAAGAATCCAACTTAATTTCTGCTACCAATGACGTATAAGAGGCAGCAGTCAGATATGACTCTCTCATCTAAATTCCTTTACCCTACTCTGAAACCAATCATCTTTTGCACGACACTAATTCCCTGCTAAATTCAATGGTCTCCCAGAACTCAGAGACCATACTATTATGTGGCATATCAGAAAAGTTGACTGATGAAAATAGTTTATGCTATAGTTCCTTTGTTAAAAGTACTTCTTCTCAGCAATATTGATAAGGAAGAAGATCACAGAGAGATGCTATCTTATTGAGGATGGCAATGTATTGACATGAAAATCTATTTATGGATTATTGAATGGAAAGTTTATCTTCTCTTAAATCTTCATGCAATTTACCATAAGCAGTAATAAATAAATAAATATACCTTTCCACATGTTCAAGAAAAATCCAAGAAATCATTTTAAGGATCAAGGTGTGCCTGATATAAACCACGAGTATTTTCAATTACCTCATATGCAAACAAAACATTCAGAAAAAATAAAAAATATTGAAGAATTGATAACTTTGAATTAGAATATTAACCAAGAATGTCAAATATATCATGGACTGCCAAAAAAAGGAACAAATTTGTGTTGAAAGCCAGGATTGTGATAGGAGCTGTACAATCTCCCAATAAAATGATGAAAAAAAGATAAAGAAAAAGAAATACAACCAGAATTCTCCTTAGAATGAACCATAGAAAAAGGTGGACACATTATGAGGAATGAACATTCCCTAGGACAGGATCTCAAGCTTGGTAAGGGAGATCAGAGATAAAGAAGTAGATTCACAGGGAGGAAACCAGACCAAACAACTGAGGCACAATGGCCGAGGCCTGGCAGGTCTTCACACATACCCAGCATGGCTGTGAGGAGAAAGGAACTTGGTGCTTCTTCAGAACAGCCTTCCTCGGTTTCACTCAAGAGAGGTGGTGATGATGACACTACCATTAACTGATTTATAAACTAATAAAAATTCTCATTCAGTAAAGGCATTTAAAAGTCAAGTGCAAAAAAATTTTTAAGTAAAATAAAATAGTCAAGTGCATCCAAAAAAAAGTCAAGAAAAAACAGATTAGGGTAATTCCCCCCCCCCATTGGAATTTCTAGGGAAATTTACTCAAAAAACAGGAAGATAAATCAATAGTAATTATCAGTACAAAACATCCAAAATTGAAGTCAGCATGTTGATATACATTTTGTATCCCAAATACAAGATTTCTGATTCTCCTAAATTATGACATTTAATAAATCTGTGCTATAATGTAACGAAGCAATTATCTAATACGAAATAACACCCTTGCCAAATGAAGATACTCACTTCCATCCAACTATAATAAAGAGTACGCATTGCTCTTATTGCTTACCAGTATCTCTCTATAGTATTTCACAGAGGACTGCAAGCATGCTGACTCCAAGAATGAGACTACTTCCACTAAAACAAAAGCTGGTTACTCTTCAAACACATATAGCCTTTCTGATGTAAGTCCTTCTGCCATTAACTTTTAGAATGACATGCCTACATATGATAACTGCATGCCCTTAGTGCCATCACACACCCCACATCAGATACCAATGTGGTACCAATTGACATAAACTGGTACCAATTTGACATAAATTTACAAAAATGTACTAGCGTTTTGCTTAAACAAACTTGTTTAATGTCTACCTCTTCTTGTATTCATCATAGGTTCCAATGTCCATGATTTCTATAGTAGTTCTATAGTCATTCAAATGTGAAATCACATTCAAAGACTCATATCAATTCCAGAACTCAGAAACATGTAATATTAGGCTAAGAAATAAGTTGAAAGATTCAGGTCATTCATCAAGAAATGAGTAAATCTGTTTATTAGAGAGCTTAATTTATTGTATCTATGAAATCTTGCTGGTAGAGTATGTGATAGTAAAGGCTTATTGTGGCAAGCTGACTGATGAACACGGGGGATTAATTGGAGGGCAGTTTAACTGAAGGGCAGAGAGATAAATGGCTCTGGCACGGTGAGTCTTGCCTTTCTAATCTCTTGTTCTCTAATGATCAAACCAAGGTCTACCTTAACGAGATCTCTGCCTCAGCTGGCAAGGCTCACTCCCTGCAAGACAACCCTGAGTAGAAGCCACATGGACCTATCTGATGCAGGCCTGGGTGCTGGAGCAGCTGTGTGAAGACGCCTGCCCATCCTGAGATGTTTACACATTCACCAATTCTTTCTGCATTCAGCATCATTGTGTGTGTTTTGTGAGATTGACAAAGACTTTGAAGATTGGTGTAGAACATATGACCTAATGTCAGACTCATGGACTTGGACAGCACTGTGTTGGCATGCTTTCTTAATGTATACTGACCCTTTATACAAAACTCTGCCTTATAAAGCATGAGTTTCTATGAATTTTGTTTTTTTGTCTACCTGACTAACATAAGCGGGCTACTTTTTGTCTGTTAACAGACAAAGTGAGTTAGAAACCATGAGCTGAAAGATTAGACTTTCTGTGCTCATAAAAATGTACCACCTCTTGGGGCTGAGCCCCGGTGGCGTAGTGGTTGTGAGTGGGACGGTGGCCCACTGGGATGAAGGTTCAATTCCAGCTCCACAGCTGGGCCTCCTACTCCCACCACCAGAGAGCAGTGATGCCCAAAAAAACAAAAAAAAAAAAAAAGAAAAGAAAAGAAAGAAAGAAAGATTTACCACCGCAGAAATCCACAAGGATAGTTGTCCTCAACCCTACAGGGATTCTACAAGTCAAAGTTGATAGAATGACAGTGAATTGCTTTTTACTTTTTCTTTTGTTTCAGTTTGGTTTGGTGTGCACATTAGACGCAGAGCCAAGTGCACTACACTGACCCCAGAATACCCAGGAGCCCTTCTCCCTCGCACCCTATGCATCAGAAACATTGTTCCACTTCCCAGAACACTCTGCCTATATGCATATGTACCATAAAGGGAAAATTGTGTAAGCTCATTTAACCAGTAACACTGGAAAGCATCTTTGTGACAAAGAGCTTTCACATTTAATATTTTCCCACTGATCACCCTAAAATATACCACCATAACTATCAACATAGGTTGTAGCAGTTACATAATCAGGAGTCAACTTGTGAAGGGGTGGAATCTAACCTGTCAATCAGGTCATAGCTTGATGACCACTTTGAGAGGTCCCCTGGAGATAAATTAGTCACTAGAGGCCAGGTGCAATCACTCCCTGAAAGAGAGTCCTGCTAACAAGACACATAGAGTTATGCAAGAGCCCTGGATACTGGAGCAGCCATGTAGAGACCCCTGCCAGCATTGAGATGTTTCCACTCCCACTGAATCTACAAGACTTTCCACCCACTGACCCACGATATTCCTGCATTCAGTGTCATTGTATGCGTTGTGTGAGTCTGAAGAGGAACAGACACACTGGTATCAGACATTAGAGCTAGTATCGGACTTATAAATATGATCTGGACTGGGCTGGGATGTTTCCTTAATATACAATTACTCTTTTATATAAAACTGTCTCCTATACACATAAGAGTGCCTATTAATTTGTTTCTCTAGTCTACACAGACTAACGCATAGGTCAAATGAACTTCACTAATGATTAGTCAAGCTAAAATGAAGTTTTTCACGCTGTAAGTGAGAAATATTATGGTCAGATCACAGAAGGTGGGAAAGAGGGAAAATATGCATGATAGCAAAGTAATAGAGGGAACGAAATAGACATAAATTATCCAAATATGAAATCAGATTAAGGATATATCATTTGTAATTTTAAAGATTGTTTCTCTTCTGGGAAAATAATGCATGGTCTTTGTAGAGAATTTAAGAAACACAGAAAAAGAAGGAAATATAAATTATCATTGCTACAAAATAATTTAGAATATTTTCACCTGCTAAAAGTTTAAGGACTTTCTTGCTTTTTCTAATTAAACAAAATTATTTAAAAATTCTAATAAAATTTTGCCTCATTCTATATCATAAACATTTTCTCAGATCATTACCAAATCTGAAAATGGTATAAAATATAGTTAGTAACTATTCTAACTGGAAAGCTTGGGAAAGTAAATTTTCTTAAAAGCATTTTAAAGGATAGGATCTAATAAAAAGTAAAGTTGAATTCTCCAATGTAGTATCAAAGTTTATACTTGATATCATTGAAAAAGTCTACCCTCATACATTTGCAACTTTTGGATGAAAGGTAAAATAACATCTCTTTTACTGCATGCTGGCAGTGATCAAAAAAAGAAATATTGATATGCTCCACTTGACCTTCCATATTTGAATCAAGGTTACTCAAGTTGTCCTAATAGTCTCTACACTGATATCTAAAATTTCTTTACCAAGAAATGAAATGTTCTGTTCTATAACTCAATATGAAAATAATATTGAGAGAAAAAGTAACATTCTTTCATGCTAAGATACAAAGGAGTAATTGCAAGGTCTTTTTGAGAACCGGTGTGGACCAGTCAAAAACATAAACTGCAAATTATCTACCTCAAGGAAAGGGTGCACTTCATCAAGGCATAAGACTATACCTCCTCCTGACACAAAACAGGCTTTTCCTAAAATTAGGTAGTTCTCCTAGCCATGACCATCACTAGGTTTTATTTTCCCTGTAAGGCTTATATTGTGCAAATGCTTAGAAATACTGCTAGGCCTTGTTTTATGGGAAGTCTTATTTTGGGGGAAACATGGTAGAGAATCTGAATAGACTCATTTCAAATGAAGAAACTCTTCTGATCATTCAGATTCGTCAAAGAACAAAAGCTTCAGGACCAGAAAGTTTCACTGGCAAATTCTACCAAATATTAAGGGAAGATATGACATCAAACCTCTTTAAACATTTTCATAGGATAGAAAATTATGGGATACTTCTAAACATTTTATATGAAACTAGAATATCCTTGATGCTAAAACCAAGCAAATTCCTCCATAGACATAGACTCAAATATTCTTGGCAAAATCTAAAAATAATTCCTAATAAAAACACCCAACAAAATCAGGGTAAAAGGGGAATTTATCAACATGATTAGGAAAGCATAAAAAAAAAAGGCCAACATTACGCCCAAGAGAGAGAAAGTTAAAGATTAGCATTACACCTCTGAACTTGAACCAAACAAAGACACACTCCAACAGCATTCCTATTCAATACTGTGCTGCAAATCTTAGAGGTGCAAATAAAAGAGGTATGTTGAAATCATTCAAATTGGCAAACAAAAAGTAAAACTCCATTTACAGATGATATGATCATATACTTTTAAAAAGCTCAGACTTAAAAGAAAATTAAAGGAACTTATTGAAAGTTTCCAAAAAGTAGAAAAGTACAGAGAAACATTACAAATTTGGTGGTCGGCTTTGCAAAACCGTGTCATACCATGTCCAGCTAATGTTTCTATCACCAAGTCCACATTTCCCAACTACTGTTCTTTCCTCTGCTTTCAAGCTTTGCATTCCAATTACCAGTATTACCAATGCACCTCGGTTACGTGTTCGATCAATTGCAGACTGAAATCAGGGGTAGAACTCTTCGATTCCTTCATCACTAGCTTTTGTGGTTGGTGCATACATTTTAATACTATTTATACTGATTAGATTTGCTTGAATCCTCTTGTTCTGGTAAAGTATCATCAAGTAAGCTCTGACCTATTATAGACATATCCATGATATGCTGATATCCTTCCCTCTTGGTCTTCAAATTTTAGGTCCTTGCACATTTAATTATATTATTTGACTTTATCTTCTCAAGCTACCCTTTGAATTTTCTATTCAGCTCCTGGACTTCATCCTTCCTTCCATTTGCTTGAGCTCTCTGATTAAGAGCAAATTTTAGAGTCCCACTGACCTCCACTTTGTTCTTTCCTATCTTTGCTGAGTTTTGAAAGACCTTTTGATGTCTTCATGAATAATACTCTTGAAGTCCTACCACAGCTCATCAGATCTTCAGCAATTAGTGTTCAGTGCAGCAAATCTGTTCTTGAGGTGTTTAAAATTCTATCCAATAACTATCCATGCAGCTTGATTGCATATTCGATCAATTTCTGAGTGAAGTAGTTGGTAGAACTCTTCAATTTCTTTGTCACGAGATTTTGTAGTTTGTGCAAAAAGGTGAGTAAGAATTTTATTGATTAAATTTCCTTAAAGGTCAATAGATATAATCTGATCACAGGCACTGTACTTCATGAGGAATTTAGCAAGATCTTTTCTGATAATGAATACCATGATAGTCCTCTTGATTGTGTTATTTCTGGCATAGTAAATCGTAAGATCTTCTGATTCATAATGGCCAATACCAATCCATTTCAGCACACTAATATCTGGGATATTGATCTTCTTGTGTTCTATTTCATTTATGATCACTTCTAGTTTTCCAAAATTCATATATAGCAATTCTAAGTTCCAAACATTGGAAGATTTTTTGCAGATGTTTCTCATAACTTTGAGTTGTGCCCCACCTGCAAATGAAGATGCTAAAGCTCCATTCCCACTGGTTTTACTGAATTGAAGCCAATATTGTTGACAGCCCTCCAGTCTGAGATCCCATCTTCCACCATTATCACCAATAATGATCTGTTTCCTTTGTTTAGGCTTTCAGTACTTGAAAATGTTTTGAAGCTATGAAGGCAGATAGATATCAACATATCACAGGCAGATCTTAAAATATGGCCTCCTGGGGAGTTCCTTATAATAATCTGACTAAAGAACAGAAAGGTCATGCTCGGTTCATGGATGGCTCTGCACGATATGCAGGTGCCACTCGTAAGTGGACAAGAGCAGCGCTACAGTTCCTTTCTGGGATCTCCCTGAAAGATAGTGGTGAAGGAAAATCCTCCCAATGGGCAGAACTTCGAGCAGTGCACCTGGCTGTTCAGTTCACCTACAAGGAAAAGTGACCAGATGTGAGACTGTACACTGATTCATGGGCTGTGGCTAATGGCTTGGCTGGATGGGTCAGGGACTTGGAAGGAACATGATTGAAGGATTGGTGACAAGAAAGTGTGGGGAAGAGGTATGTGGATGGATCTCTCTGAATGGGCCAAAAAAGTAAATGTAATTGTGTCTCATGTGAATGTTCATCAAAGAGTTACCTCTGAAGAGGAGGGCTTTAACAATCAAGTAGATAAGATGACACGCACTGTGGAGACTGGCCTTCCTCTTTCCTCTGCCACTCCTGTTATTGCCTAATGGGCACATGAGTAAAGTGGACATGGTGGTAAGGATGGAGGTTATGCATGGGCACAGCAACATGGACTTCCACTCACCAAGGTTGACTTGGGCACAGCCACTGCTGAGTGCCCTATTTGCCAGCATTAGAAAACGACGTTAAGTCCAACGTATGGAACCATTCCTCAGGGAGATCAACCAGCAACTTGGTGGCAAGTTGATTATATAGGACCACTCCCATCCTGGAGGGGGCAGCGCTTTGTTCTGACTGGACTAGACATATATTCTGGATATGGATTTGCCTTCCCTGCACGCAATGCTTCTGCCCAAACCACCTTCATGGACTTACGGAATGCCTCATCCACCGGCATGGCATCCCACATAACATTGCTTCAGATCAAGGAACTCACTTTACATCAAATTCAGTGTGGCAATGGGCCCATGTCCATGGAATCCACTGGTCATATCATGGTCCTCATCATCCTGAAGCAGCTGGCTTGATAGAACAATGGAATGGGCTCCTCAAGTCACAACAGCGATGCAAACTACGTGGCAACAACTTGTGAGAGTAGGGCAGTGTTCTCCAGGAGCTGTATACACTTTAAACCAGCGGCCAGCCAATGTATGGTGCTATGTCTCCAATAGCCAGGATTCATGGGTCCAGGAACCAAGGGGTGGAAACTGGAGTGGCACCACTCACTATTACTCCTATTGACCCACTTGCAGCAGTTTTGCTTCCTGTCCCATCAACCCTATGTTCTTCGGGACTGGAAGTGCTGGTCCCAAAGGAAGGAACTCTCCCACCTAGAAACACAGCATGGATTCCACTGAAGTGGCAGCTGAGAATGCCCCCTGGCCACTTTGCGCTTCTCATGCCTTTGGATCAACAGATCAGGAAGGGTGTCACTGTACTGAGTGGTGTGATTGATCCAGATGATCAAGAAGAAATTGGACTGGTATTACATAATGGGGGTAAAGAGGAATATATCTGGAATCCAAGAGATCCCATAGGCCAACTCTTAGTGCTACCATGCCCTGTGACAAAAGTTAATGGTAAATTACAGCAACCCCTTCATGACAGGGCATCTAATGACCTAAACCCCTCAGGAATGAAGGTCTGGGTCACCCCACCAGGCAAAAAACTACAACCAGCTGAAGTGATTGCTGAGGGCAAAGGTAATATAGAATGGATAGTAGTAGAAGGTAGTTCTACCTACCAATTACGACCACGTGATTAATTGCAGAAGCCAGGTTTATGATTGTTCATGTATTTTCTGTTTATGAGCTTATTGAATCTTTTCTTTTCTCATGTATGATATATCAGCTACAATTGGACCCAGTGCGTTCTCATTTATATGTATGATAGATATTTAATGTTAACTGTAAGTT